>ML815654.1:42045-66120 GCA_009831015.1 Picea engelmannii
GGATGCGAGTAGCAGCCACATCTCTTCTCAGAGATAAGCTACCAGCGCCCTAGCTAGTTTATTTCCATTCTGTCTGTAAGCATATTTCAGTCATTTGTGATTAATGAAATAAAGTCTTATTTCCACTACATCTATGCGTTTATGTGTATTTCTGTATTTCATTGTGTTCCTACATAAATCCGGATCATTCCCACTCATGAGAAGTACAGTGTTGCTCATTTCTGTTTTCACTTCTTTATCCTTAATCGGCAGCAACATCTGAGTCCTACCATTTTTCTCCAGGGTGTACATGTTCTTTCTCCCATCATGAATCACATTCCTGTCATATTTCCATGGTCTACCCAGCAATAGATGACAAACATCCATGGGAATGACATAACATAATATTTCATCCTTTTATCCTCCTATTTTAAATTCAACTAAACACTGTTTAGTGACATTTACCTGATGCCCTTTTTGTAGCCACGAAACTCTGTATGGGCTTGGATGTATGATAGTCTCCAGCTCCAGATTTTCTACCATATCTGTAGAAATAAGATTGTTTGTGCTACCGCTGTCCATGATGACCTTGCATACCCTATCTTTAGTTTTGCATGCAGTCTGAAACAGACTGTTTCTTTGGGTTGGGTTCTCTGCCTCCTTCTCTGGCGTTAAGAGAACTTTCCTCATCATCAAGGATCTTCCGCCCTCAGCATATTCTGTCTTCACATTCCCTCCTTGAGCTTCAGAAATGTGAGTTTGACCACCTTCTTTCTTCCTATTTGGACACTCATAGGATTTATGTCTGATTTTTCCACAGACAAAGCATTTCACTTCACCACCTCTGCCTCTTCCTCTTCCTCTGGCTCAAGGAAAAGTGTTTCTATCAGCATATTTCCCTTTCTGTGAACTTCCACCTCTCTCAGGTTGAGGTTGAGGTTTCTTCCCTTCTTCTTTAGACTTCTGAGTTCTATCTTGGCAAAATGTTTTGCCTCTGGCTTGACTTCTGCCTTGACCTCTTTGACCTTGATTCTGGCTCAGCTTCTCTTCATCTTTCAGAGCCATCTGATAAGCATCTTCCACATTCCAAAGGGTCATCATGCTCATCTCGTCCTGAATGTCATATCATAGACCATTCATGTATCTGGCAACCATTTCATCATCGCTTTCCCAATGACCTGCTCTGATGTTTATCTTGTAGAATTCTTCAATGTTTTCTTTCACTGACATCAGCGTCTATCTTAAATTCTGCATCCTCCGAAACAGATTGATTTGATAATCCTTGGGTATAAACTTGGCCTTCATCTTCACAACCATTCTATCCCAACTTTTGATTTTATGCTTGCCTTTGCAATGTATGTCAGCCTGCAGTTCATCCCACCATAGTGTTGCATGCACTTTAAGTCTAGTAATGGCATGTTTGACCTTCTTGTCTTCCTCGACATCCTCATAGTCAAAGTATTTATCCAGATCTCTAATCCAGTCTAGAATCTCTTCAACATCTAGGTTTCCCTCATACATTGGAATCTCCATTTTTGCTCTGGAACCTATCCTTGCAATAGCCCTGAATAGGAGTTCATCTGCAGCATCTTCAATTGCAACTTCCTCTCCTTCGTTTCCATCTTTATTTTCACTTTCAGTTTCGCTGATATCCCCAACGTCAATTGTGCACCTCTGTGTTGTCTCCATGGCATCAAGCCTGGCATGTAACTCACGCATTTCTCTTTCAATGGCTGGATCAGGCATTGGTCTGTCTCTTCTCCTCGTTGGCATGGCTATATAATGATCCTCTGTTCTCTCTGCTACAGAAAGAAAAGAACTTGTTCTCAGCTCTGATACCACTTGGTGCGTATCAGACTACTCCTTTTTCTCTAGCTCCTTTTGCCTGAAATATACAGACACAATCAATCTCTGATACCACTTGGTGCAGACCCCTAACCCTCAGGCCGAGATCCACTCAGGATCGTTCCAAATCTGCCCTCCTGTTGTCTGATTGATTCTTTGATTTTCCCCATAGGGAATCCCTCATACACAAGACGGTGTATCCACAGGTCCTTATGAGTATGCTATGTGTGATCAAACACAAAGCATAACTCAAATATCCTAACCTCAGTAATATGATCATGTCCTTTTCCAAATCCGGACTTTGGATTTCACGATTTCGTGATTTTTGTTGCCATGTTTCTGGCTCTTCAACCCATCGAAACCCGAAATGTCGAAACGCCGAAATATTTGGTCACATCCTCCTCCACAGTTGTATTGTGTTTGATGACTTCGAGAGTTTCAGAACAAAGAACCCTGACCTCTTGTATTCGAAAATACCGAAATGTTGAACTCCGATGTGTTCAGCAAAAGACTGGTTTCCAATGGAACTTTTTGCCAATTCGGAGTTTCAGACTTCGCGAATCTGGATGCAGGGCTCCCAACTCTTCAACCTCCAAAACCCTGAAACGGTCAACAAGGTTTGACTCCACCTATTGACGAGGACACACCACCTATCCACTCCAACATCCTTTATCTCTGACGTGGACTCTCACCACCTGTCACTCTTCCCGGCATTCAAACTTGAACAAGCCTTTGACTATTGTTCCCATACCACTTTGAAATCTCGAATTCTGAAATGGCGCCTTCTTCCTTTAGATCTGACAACCCATGTTATTTCGAGCTTCTGGGTACCGAAAGTTTGAGAATCTCAATTCCAAACCACTGTCTCCTCGGGTTCCCGGACCCCGAAACACCAAAATCTCGAAACGCCACTTCACAATATTTTTCGTTCCGCAACTCCGGGGTTTTTCAATGCAAAGGCACCAGGCTCTTTGTCATCATGATTTCCGGTATTTCGAATCCCAAATTACCAAAATCCCGAAATTCTTCATTAACAATTCTTTTCGCGATTCGGGAGTTCTCCTCAAAGAATTCTTACCGTTCGTTTCCTCCTTGACAGCTTCTGCGAAATGAACCAATGTTCCTCATCTGAGCTTGGATACTCCTGCATGCACTCCTTGCGGCGATCTTTCAAATACTTCTAAGTATTTGATTCTTCGAATCTGTGCATATTATGTCCCTTACCTTTCAACCTTAGTTGATAAGTTTAAGGCCTCGACTAGCCTGTGCACACCTTGCATGGCTTCTGTGGTTCACCTTCACTTCTGCTAGAATGAGAACAACGGTATCTCTCTTGAGATTTCTGAGATAAAACTCAGAACCCTTGTCAACGCACACCTTGCGGACGTTTCACTGTACTCCTTGCAGGAACTTCTCTCACTCAGGAAGATAAACAATTGAAACTCGTTCTCTCTCTCTCTCAGACTTCAAACATTCAACATGAAATCATACATGCACAACATAGCCTCATAAAAAATGCATAACAGAGAGAATAAAACAACCATAAGCATACCATTAACCATGTATAAACAGAAAACATCATAACACCATGAAATATGATTCATAGCTTCATATATTAATTCAAAGCTCCTGTACATGGATTCTCCTTTTCAACTCTCTCATACAACTCTCTTATTCTATCCTATGCTAATGTGCTAATGATACAACCACTACTATGATACAAAGGCGAGGGTGTCTATATCCGTTTTCCCTCCTACTCTTCTAAGTCGTCTAATCTATTAATTCAAACCTACCTACTTTCATTAACTAGGCTTAAATGCCTTTTATATTGATAGATGAGAGAAAATCGCTCATGATCTGTTTACAACAGCCACATATAAATGCAAGTACACTTCTAGCTACTACATTAATATCTGCTTCTTAATTCTTCAAAATATTTCAAAATGTGTAAAATGTGGCTGCGCTTTTCCCAGTTGGCTTCCACCTTCAGGCTCGCTTGGCTGCTGACAATGCTCCTGCATCATAATCCCTCGATTGAAAATTTTCATGAACTCATGTTCATGAGCTCTTGCACGGTCTGTCCATGCTTATGAATTTCTACTTCATCCTCCCAACTAGCATCTTCAACTAGATGTCCTTTCCACTTTACCAAGTATTCAAAATACTCCTTTCTCCTGGTCTTTTTTCTGATCCTCTTGTCAATTATGCTTTCCATCTGTGGCTTTTCAGCTACAAGAATCTATTTTGTCCATTGAACTTCTTTATGTTCCTCCTCTACTCTTACTTCTTCAGCTCTGTAAGGGTACAAATCTACAACATTAAATATCAGTGAAATTTCGATCCCATTGGGTAACTCAATCTCATATGCGTTTGCCCCAAATTTCTTCATGACCTTGCATGGTCCAATCTTTTTCATCTTCAGTTTGTTATATGTTCCTCTTGGGAACCTCTCCTTCCTTATATGTGCAAGAATCAGATCACCAACTTCAAATTGAAGTTCTCACCTGTGTTGATCTGCTCTGTGCTTGTATTCTTGATTTGAATTCTGCAATCGTTCCTTAATTCGGTTGTGAAGCTCCTTCATTGCTTCTGCAAAATTCTCTGCACTAGCACTCCTGAATTCATTTTGTTCTGAATCTTTCAATTCAGAAACTCCCCTTGGTTGCATTCCATATACAATTTGGAATGGAATCTTACCTGTGCTTCTGTTGAGTGAATCATTGCAAGCAAATTCCACCTGTGGCAGAATATGATCCCACTGACTGTGGTGTTCAGTCACTAGGCTCCTCAACAAATCCCTCAATCTCTTGTTCACAACTTCTATTTGTCCATCTGTCTGAGGATGATACGCTAAGCTAAAAGACAAACTTGTCCCCAGCTTCTACCACAAAGTCCTCCAGAAATTTCCAACGAATTTGGTATCTCGATCAGAAACGATACTCCTTGGCAAGCCGTGAAGTCTGACGACTTCCTTGAAAAACAGGTTCGCAATATGAGTTGTGTTGTTGGTTTTCTGGCATGGTATGAAATGTGCCATCTTTGAAAATATGTCGACTACCACAAATATTGAATCATAGTTTCTCAGTGTTCTTGGTAGTCCGAATATAAAATCCATGCTCACTGCATCCCACGGCCTTTCTGGTATCGGTAATGGATGGTATAACCCTGTATTCTGTCTTTTCCCTTTTGTGTGTTGACAAATCCTACATCTGTCCACAAATTTCTTAATATCTATTCTCATCCCTGGCCAAAAATATGAGCTATTCAACTTTGAGAACGTCTTATCATGACCGAAGTGTCCGGCCAATCATCCACTATGTTTTTCCTTCAGCAGGTTCTCCCTCATGGAGCATTTTTAATATATAGTTGATTGCCCCTAAATACCAATCCATCTTGGATCATATATTCGGTCCATTGGTTTCTGTCCCTGAGAATTGGATTCTTAGATGCCTCATATGCTTCCTTAAAATCTGGGTCATCCTTGTACATTTCTTTGAGGTTATCAAAACCCAAAGTTTTGACTCTGAATTTTTGCATAGGCAAACATTTCCTGCTCAAAGCATCAGCAACTTTGTTAGCAGTTCCAGAAATTTTCTTAATCACAAAAGTAAAATTCTGCATGAATTCAACCCATTTAGCATGTTTTTGGTTCAACTTCTCCTGTTGAATCACGTATTGTAAAGCATGATTATCACTGTACAAAACAAACTCTTTAGGAACCAAATAACGTCTCCATTTCTTCAGTGCTTGTATGACTGCATAAAATTCTTTGTCATATGTTGAGTACTTGATCTTCGCTTCATTCAGTTTTTCACTAAAGTATGTGATCGACCTGTCGTCTTGGCTCAAGACTGCTCCAATTGCAAATCCACTCGCGTCACACTTGACCTAGAATGTCTTGCTGAAATATGGCAAAACCAGGATTGGTTGCTCCATGATCTTCTTCTTCAGCAGATTGAAACTTTTCTCTCCTTCTTCTGTCCAGTGAAAAGATTTGTGTCTTTTCTTCACCGTATCCATCATTGGTGCGCTGATTCCACTAAAGTTTCTAATGAATTTCCTGTATAAACTTGCCAAACCATGGAAGCTTCGAACTTCAAACACATTTTTTGGAGATGCCCAATTCTTAATTGCATTTACCTTTTCGAGATCCATCTTCAACTCATTCGCAGAGATAACAAAACCCAAATAAATGAGTTATGTCCTCATAAATGATGATTTCTTCACATTTATCAGCAATTTCTCTTGTTGTAAGCTCCCCATCACTCTAGCTAAATGCTTCAAGTGTTCTGCTTCTGTCTTGCTGAAAATCAATATATCGTCGAGATATACGATGACAAATTTCCCAATGAAATCCTTCAGGACTTTGTTCATCAATATCATGAAAGTACTGGGCACATTTTTTAAGACAAATGGCATAACAAGCCATTCATACATCCCCTCATTTGTCTTGAATGTTGTCTTCCATCCATCACCTTCTCTCATCTGAATCTGATGATATCCACTTTTCAAATCATTCTTTGAAAAAAATCTTGCTCCACTCAAGCAATCCATCAAGTCATCCATCCTTGGTAATGGAAATTTGTATCTGATGGTAATCTTATTGATTTCTCTTGAGTCTGTACATGTTCTCCAGCCTCCATCTTTCTTTGGGCTGAGCACTGTTGGAATAGAGCATGGACTCAAGCTTTCTCTAATCAATCATTTGTCCATTAAGTCTTGGACCTGTCTCTTAACTTCTTCATTCTCCTGCGAAGCCAACCTGTACGCTGCTTTGTTTGGTAAACTGGCTCCAGGTATAAGATCAATGTTATGGCTTATACTTCTGATTAGAGGCAACGAACAAGGTAGTTCATCCACTACTATATCAACGAACTCTCCCAGCAATTCCTGGATTTCTTCTGGTAGATCATCTATCCTTGTACTGGTCAAAACAATTATGGGCTTCCTGACCACAATAAATTGTGTGTCTTCCTTCTTCTTAACCTCATTAATAAGTTCCTTCCCACTCATGAGAAGTACAGTGTTGCTCATTTATGTTTTCTCTTCTTTATCCTTAATCGACCGCAACATGTGAGTCCTACCTTTTTTTCCAGGGTGTATGTGTTCTTTCTCCCATCATGAATCACGTTCCTATCATATTTCCACGTTCTACCCAGCAATAGATGACAAACATCCATGGGAATGACATAACATAATATTTCATCCTTATATCCTCCTATTTTAAATTCAACTAAACACTATTTAGTGACATTTACCTGATGTCCTTTTTGTAGCCACGAAACTTTGTATGGGCTTGGAAGTACGATAGTCTCCAACTCCATCTTTTCTACCATATCTGTAGAAACGAGATTGTTTGTGCTACCGCTGTCCACGATGACCTTGCATACCCTGTCTTTAGTTTTTCATGCAGTCTGAAATGGACTGTTTCTTTGGGCTGGGTTCTCTGCCTCCTTCTCTGGCATTACGAGAACTTTCCTCATCATCAAGGATCTTCCGCCCTCAGCATCTTTTGTCTCCACATTCCGTCCTTGAGCTTCGGCAATGTGAGTTTCACCACCTTCTTTCTTCCTATCTGGACACTCATAGGATTTATGTTTGATTTTTCCATAGACAAAGCATTTCACTTCACCATCTCTGCCTCTTCCTCTTCCTCTAGATCGAGGAAAAGTGTTTCTATCAGCATATTGCCCTTTTTGTGAACTTCCGCCTCTCTCAGGTTGAGGTTGAGGTTTCTTCCCTTCTTCTTTAGACTTCTAAGTTCTGTCTTGGGCAATTGTTTTGCGTCTGGCTTGAATTTTTCCTCGACCTCTTTGACCTTGCTTCCGGCTCATCTTCTCTTCAGCTTTCAGAGCCATCTGATAAGCATCTTCCACATTCTAAAGGGTCATCATGTTCATCTCGTCTTGAATGTCATATCACAGACCATTCATGTATTTGGAAACCTTTTCATCATCGCTTTCCCAATGAACTGCTCTGATGTTTATCTTGTAGAATTCTTCAGTGTATTCTTTCACTGACATCAGCTTCTGTCTTAAATTTTGCATCCTCCGAAACAGAGTGATTTGATAATCCTTGGGTATAAACTTGGCCTTCATATTCGAAACCATTATATCCCAGCTTTTGATTTTTTTCTTGCCTTTGCAGCATCTGTCAGCCTGCAGTTCATCCCACCATAGTGTTGCATGCCCTTTAAGTCTAGTAATGGCATGTTTGACCTTCTTGTCTTCCTTGATGTCCTCATAGTTGAAGTATTTATCCAAATCTCTAATCCAGTCTAGAATCTCTTCAACATATAGGTTTCCCTCATACACTGGAATGTTCATTTTTTCTTGGGCACCTATCCTTGCAACAGCCCTGAATAGGCATTCATCCACAGCATCTTCAACTACAACTTCCTCTCCTTCGTTTCCAGCTTCATTTTCACTTTCAGTTTCGCTATATCCCCAACATCAATTGTGCACCTCTGTGTTGTCTCCATGGCATCAATCCTGGCACATAACTCACACATTTCTCTTTCCATGGCTGGATCAGGCATTGTTCTGTCTCTTCTCCTCGGCTACATGGCTGTAAAATGTTCCTCTGTTCTCTCTGCTACAGAAAGCAAAGAAATTGTTCTGAGCTCTGATACCACTTGGTGTGTATTAGACTACTCATTTTTCTCTAGCTCCTTCTGCCTGAAATATACAGACACAATCAAGCTCTGATACCACTTGGTGTAGACCCCTGACCCTCGGGCCGAGATCCGCTCAGGATCGTTCTAAATCTGCCCTCCTTCTGTCTGATTGACTCTTTGATTTTCCCCACAGGGAATCCATCACACACACGACAGTGTATCCACGGGTCCTTATGAGTATGCTTTGTGTGATCATACACAAAGCATCACTCAAATATCCTTACCTCAATAATATGATCACGCCCTTTTCCAAATCAGGACTTCGGATTTCACGATTTATGTTGTCGATTTTCCGTCTCTTCAACCCACCGAAACCCGAAATGCCAAAACGTCGAAATCTTCGATCACGTCCTCTTCCATAGTTGTATCGCATTTCGTGACTTCAGGAGTTCTGGAACAAAGAACCCCAACCTCTTGTCTTCGAAAATACTGAAATGTCGAACTCTAATGTGTTCAGCAAAAGACTGGCTTCCAATGGAACTTTTCTCTGATTCGGAGTTTCGGAGTTCGTGAATCTGGATGCAAGGCTCCCAACTCTTCAACCTCCAAAACCTTGAAATGGTCAACAAGGTTTGACTCCACCTATTGACGAGGACACACCACCTGTCCACTCCAACGTCTTCTATCTTTGACGTGGACTCTCACCACCTATCACTCTTCCCGGCTTTCGAACTTGAACAAGCCTTCGACTACCGTTCCCCTACCACTTCAAAATCCCGAATTCTGAAATGGTGCCTTCTTCCTTTAGATCCGACAGCCCACGTTATTTTTGGCTTCTAGGTACCAGAAGTTCGAGACTCTCGATTCCAAACCACTGTCTCCTCGGGTTCTTGGACCTCGAAACATCGAAATGCCGAAACGCCACTTCACAATATTTTGCATTCCGCAACTCCGGGGTTTTTCAATGTAAAGGCCCCTGGCTCCTTGTCATCAGAATTTCCAGTATTCTGAATCCCGAATTACCGAAATCTCAAAATTCTTCATTAACAATTATTTTCGTGATTCAGGAGTTCTCCTCAGAGAATTCTTACCATTTGTTTCCTCCTTGACAGCTTCTGCGAAATGAACCGGTGTTCCTCGTCTGAGCTTGGCTTCTGCAAAGCGAATTCGCTCTGTCTCCCTTTTAACACTTCAAAGGAACTAACCCTCCTGAGCTTTCACTTGCAAACTTGAGTCTCAAAAGGACTCCTGCACGCACTCCTTGCAGCGATCTTTCAAATACTTCTAAGTGTTTGATTCTTTGACTCTGTGCACCTTCTACGACAGCAGTCCCTTACCTTTCAACCTTAGTTGATAAGTTTAAGGCCTCAACTAGATTGTGCACACCTTGCAAGGATTCTGTGCTTCACCTGCACTTCTGTTGGAATGAGAACAATGGTATCTCTCCTGATCTTTCTGAGATAAAACTCAGAACCCTTGTCAACGCACACCTTGCGGACGTTTCACTGTACTCCTTGCAGGAACTTCTCTCACTCAGGAAGAGAAACAATTGAAACTCATTCTCTCTCTCTCTTAGACTTCAAACATTCAACATGAAATCATACATACACAACATAGCCTCATAAAAAATGCATAACAAAGAGAATAAAACAACCATAAGCATACCATTCACCATGTATAAACATAAAACATCATAACACCATGAAATTTGATTCAAAGCTTCATATATTAATTCAAAGCTCCTGTACATGGATTCTCCTTTTCAACTCTCTGCTACAACTCTCTTCTTCTATCCTGTGCTAATGTGCTAATGATACAACCACTACTATGATACAAAGGCAAGGGTGTATATATCCGTTTTCCGTCCTACTCTTCTAAGCCGTCTAATTTATTAATTCAAACCTACCTACTTTCATTAACTGGGCTTAAATGCCTTTTATATTGACAGATGAGAGAAAATCGCTCATGATCTGTTTACAACAACCAGATATAAATGCAAGTACACTTCTAGCTACTACATTAATATCTGCTTCTTAATTCTTCAAAATATTTCAAAATTTGTAAAATGTGGCTACACTTTTCCCAGCTGGCTTCTGCCTTCAGGCTCACTTGGCTACTGACGATGCTCCTGCATCACAAACCCATGTGGTTCAGACCTTTCATCATAAAAGAGGTTCTAAAAAATGGTTCTTATCATCTGGTTGACTTTGAGGGAAATTATTTGGCAGAGCCTAGAAATGGGCTCTACCTCAAGAAGTATTACTCATAGGTAGGTCACCATGGCTAATTTTTTGTACCATTTGTATAGTCTTTGTACTATTACTTTCTAGTTTCTTTTAGTATTATGGACGTTTCATTTTTTATGTTATATTTCATCATTGTGGTAGATGTCAAGTGAATCCGAGGTGTTCATTGGGTACGCAGACGGTGCTAGCTAGCACACTCAGAGGCTTGCCTCCGTAGCTTGGGTAATTTTTACACCTCGAGGCCAGTTATTATCTTTCGGAGGTATATGCTTAGGTGACACCACAAACAATGTCGTCGAGTACAGTGCAGTTATTGAGTTGCTTCGTTACGCCCTGTCATTTGGTATCTCTCATCTCCGGGTCTATTTAGATGCTTAGTTGGTTGTGTCTCAATTAAATAGAGTCTACAAGGTTCATGATCCGACTTTACACCGACGATTCCTTAGGGTACATCTCTTAGAACGAAGCTTTGATTATATTACATATTTTCATGTTCCTAGGAGATTAAACCAAATTACAGATACTCTAGCTAATCAAATTTTAGATTGGCATCTCACACACATATAAAAATACATACACATAAACATGTAAATACATTTTTAAAGGCAAATATGATCCATAAGACACAAAAAGACATAAAAATCCATATATAATATCATAATCATTAGAGTACATAGGTAGACGCAAGTGCCTCAAAAGTATGACCAGTAACGAGTCATGGGTCTTATGCCCTCAAAAAAAATATACAAGTAGTGCTCTCGGCATGTGAAAAGTCTAGACTAACTAAGGTCAGGGCCTGTGGGGCTTGTTGTAATGATCAACAGCGTTTGCCAAATGACGAAACAATCGAACCCATGTCCATGGTGCCACCACTACATGAGGCTGCATAGATGGTGGAATATCCTCAATCTTTTCCATAGGGACGGTGCGGGTGAGCAAGGTAAGTTTCGCTCGACTTGTCTCAAAACCCTCTCAGCCTCACTGGTTAGAAGCTCTCCTACTGCTGTTGGTCCCCCTGCGGCGGCAGGTGCGGCCCTGGTCAAGGATGACGCATGTTCCTTGCATAGTCCGCAGGTCGCACTGGTCCCACATCTACACATAATAGACACATATCTGTCAAATAATCTAGTATAAAAAAATGATATATCAAAAAAAAACATAAAAATTACATATGTTTCAAAAAAAAAAACAACAACAACAACAATGATGCAAACTTACCCATCTCTCCTCGCTCCTCACCAGGAGGTACCGGTATCTCAGGATATCTCGAGAAATCAATCCCAGCATAAGGGTAATCCTCTATGATTGGGATCTGTCGTGACAACCAAGCAAAGAAATCATCATCAAAGGACTCATTGGTCCTTCCACCACCCTGTCGTGGCAGTAACACTGTCCATCTACAAACCACAGGAAGAGAGGCCTGATGTCCTCGTACCACCACTCGAGGACCGAAACTTGGAACTCTTTCAAAAAAGAAAGAGCATAGAATCGTCCCGAACCCGAAGTCCCTCTGCGTCCACGACCGACAATCTGTCAGCTGCCTCTTCACACAATCTAGCAGTGTAGTGCTCCAGTCAAATATTTGTGCATTTAAGCACTGGAATGCACAGTTTATCTATGCCCGTGACACCTGATGTAGAGCCACAGAACCAGTCATCCACCCAATAAGCAACACAATCACCTGCAGTGATAAGTCTATGATCTTGTTTATGGGCACCTGTGAGCTCGATCGGTCTGTACCAACCTCACAATAAAGTCCTATCAATTTCGATATATTATGAGGCCCCGAAGGAAATGTCCAAAAATTGACTGGTTCCCCTCTCCTGGAGAGGCCAGTCAAAAAATATATGCCCTCTATTGTAGGCACCAGTGACTCCCCCTCTAACATAAAGGCCTCTGCGTCAGGATGCCAATAATCAACCAAGGCATTCAGTAGCCTAGGTTGTGTCCGCATAAAAGGACATAGGAAGAACTTGAGCAACCCACATTGCATTAAGGCAGCAACAGCATTGGGGTCTTCCCCGACCAACTCACTAACCTCCTCTTGCTCTCTTTCCCTCCAGTGAACATACATCCTGCAAAACACCAAGTTCGGGAAGGTTAACCCTTGATTTTTTTAATTTTTTCATTAAATAAGGAGGTCCACACAGGCTATAATGATGACAGTCACATGTACACGCGTGCGGTTTTTCCTCTACCTGAATGTACATGCGGTCTGTCATAAGACAACCCGCATGGACCTAGGGCCGACCTTTTGAAGGTCGACGCCCCCCCAAAACTTGAAACCAAAAGCATAAATAAAGATTTAAAATGCAAGAGGAGAGAGTTTATACTTACTTGGTCCAGACGGATGGTCGTTTCATCCACTGTAGCTCCATGGATCACCACTTTTATCAAAGGGGGTTTTTTGCTCCAGAGTCAATTTCCAAATCAACAATGGTGATAATGAGTTGTCAGCTTCTATTTATAGACTTTTTGGCCCCTTTTTGTCACTTTTTTGGCCCCCCTTATCATTTTCTTTAAACTAAAAACCATTTAGAGTGGTTCAGGAGTTGCATTGGAAGGGTATGATCGGGCATCAGGACATTTTTTGGAGTTTTGGGTAACTTTTGACGGTCCGTGGGAAAAACCTCAGATGATCAACTTGAGCATGTAGGTTAGGTTTCCACCCTGACTTTTGTATCTCGTTGTCTTTATCCCTTTTCCATAGGATCGATCCCATCAGGTTACGACACAGAATCATCATTGTTGCTTTAGAAGTGTCGTGATTTGGTTGTAGAGATTACAGGAACATGGATGCCCTAGGTAGATCCTGGTTGCGTTATGGTGTCCATGTTGTCACTAATGAATGTAGGCTCGAGATTCCTTGTTGTTTTTCCTGATTACGAGTTTGAGCCTCATTTGCATGATTCATTTTCACTCTTGACCCCACCCTCGGGACTCCCAAAAAACATAATGGGTCTTCTTTTAAGCCCTTTTTAGACCCTCTAAACATGAAAATATTGTCGAGCGAGCTTGTGGCCTTTCACGCTCGTTAAACTGAAATTTGAAGTCACGTCTGTCCGACGGTAGTTTACCCCTTTTTTGGTCCAGACGATCAACTGTACGAACAAAGGTATACTCTAAGGAACTTCAGTTCTCTAGAAGAGTACTCTCAGGTATCATTTTAACCCTTTTTCGGGACTGAGGGACTAAATGTACGAAAAAGGAACCCACACAGAGTCCATAGTTAAGTTCTTTTCAAACTCCCTAAAATTAAAAAGATCGTCGAGTGACCTTATTCTTTCACACTTGTTAAAATGGTCCAGAAGAACATTCCTGACAGAGTCCATAGTTAAGATTTTTTCAGACTCCTTAAAAATGAAAAAATTGTTGAGTGATCTTGTCTTTATCACACTCGTTAAAATGGTTTTGAATAGACGTCTTGTCGGTGCTAGTTTACCCCTTTTTCGAACCGACTAGACTACCTTTGGAAAAGGTACGTCAATGGAGTCTCCTTTTACGTTTTTTCAGACTCTCTAAATATGAAAAACCGTCGAACTTACCTTCTCTGGACTCGTTAAACTTACATCGAAGGATGTTACCATTGTGTGTTGTATTAATCGCATTTGCATACCCGCATATTTGGCCTAATGCCGACTCCATGTTTCTCTCAATTGAACCATCTAAAGCATGCCTTATATGCAAGCCATGTAGCACTTTGCCTCTGCATCTTGACACCTTTGGCCCCTGGAGGATTTTTCCCGAGTGTCCTTACTTTGAACATCAGTCTTGTGCCTGCACCCTGAACTTGTATGTTTGCAACACTCGTTCCTCCTTTGTAACGTAACATTCTTTTATTATTTTTCCAAAATTATTGAAAAAGACAAAAAAATCAAATATACCCCAAAAAGAGGAAGGGAAAAGTATTTTCTTTATTGGCAACATAATGAGTCACCCTTGGATAAAGAACATCTGTCAGTTTGTTCGTCAAACTCTGGGATTTAGTATGACCTTAGGAAGTTGTTCTCACTACATAGATTTGTGTTCTCCTCCGTTTGGTTATTCTTCCAAACATATGGAGAGTTTGCATTGCCTCCTTCCTCGTAAACTTATGTTAATGCCATGCTTCCTGAGTCTCATCATTTGTCATGCTATTGTCCAAGGGAGGTTTTTACCAAGCCTGAGTTGGCCCCTCTGCAGTTTGTCTCTTGCCCTCATACCTGGCCATCCTGAACGTCCAATCAAGTCTTTGTTCAAAATCAATGAAGCCTCCAGTCTGATCATCAAGATTCTCTAGTCCATGACCGACGAGCCGTCGAAGACCTCTGGGTAGTGAAGTCATACACTCATATTACACTCCTACCCGAGTTTTGAATATTTTGAGGTTGTTGCTCGAGCTTTGAAGACCTCATCTCTAGCCATCAGGCCTTGTCATCTTCTAAGAAGATGGATACTCTACACGTATATATTTTTTATTTCGAGATGTAGCTTCATTGTGTATTGTTAGTGGCTACACTTTATATAGTTATATGACATGGATCTACAGTGTATTTGATTGGTAGCCATGATTTTATTTTATCTCGAGCATGGGTATGCCCGCCTCGGTGAGACAATTATTATTTTGCAGATGGCACCTCCCAATTTCTAGTCCCTGGGCTCACTTGTTCGGCACATTGGTGAATATTGTTAATGTATTTCGGCCATCATATGCTCTTCTGACCTCACACATTAGGGGGAATCTATTATAACCCTAATTTTCACCAGACATGCTTACCTGGCATCATGCCATCTCAGATTCCTTCTTTGCCAAAACACTACTGAACAACTCTTCTTAAAAACCCCTTTTATAAAGGCCCATGCACCCTGATACTTTACTGCACGCGTGTACACGCTAGCTGACCCAAGACAGTCGGTGTGTACCTACAAAAGAATGAAAAAAGGAAAGTTGCTGACGAAACACACAACTTTGGGTAAGTTAACTAAACATTTCGGCCATGCATGGCCGGAAGTTCGACCAAATACCTAGCTTCTTCTAGCCTATAAAATAAGGGTTAGGGGTCCCATTTGGAATAGGAGAATCATATTAAAGAAACTATACCCGATTGCACATTCCCTTTGTCCCAACCTTTAGCCATCCTTGTGCAAAGAGAAGTATAGAGAAAAGAAGTTGGAGGACAGTTGAAGAGGATCCCAGGACCAGGTTCGTGGAGCAGTGGTCGGCTTCATCATTGCAAGTTGATTTATTGAAGTTAATAATAAAGAAGTACTTTTCCCGTCCCACCATATGAGGTTTTCATGGTTTATTGCATATATATTGATTAAATCTATAACCCATTAATCTATATATCAAATGCATGTGGAGTTCTTTGTTTGTCTTGTGTGAATGCAGGTCAGCCTTGGGAGGAGAGATGTAGTCAAAGAGCAACCCAGCGTGAAGAAGGATCGATATCAAACGATCAAAATAAGGTATGCACACTTGATCTTCTTAACTACGTATTTGCTTAAGAATAATGGGGATTAGGTCCGAGACGGCGATAGAAAGTAGGAGTCTTTAGGTCTTTTCTGCATGCATGATAAAACCCTAAGTGTTAGTTCGTAGAGGGATTTCCCACTCACAACAAAAAGAGACAGTCAGCAATAGGTGGAGGCTGACAAAGGGAGACTACAATGGCAAGATACATGAATCCTTGCAACATAAAATCTGGAAACCAGGAGGAGAGCTTGCAACAATAGCAGGATAGCGGCAACAATAAGAAAAAGGAAGAGGAGCAGGTGGATAGCTCTAGAGTGAAGTTTGGGACCCAGGACGATCCAGAATAGTAGTAGCAGAGGTGACATGAGTAGGATCTCATGATGTTTTCATCATTGGTGTATGATGCAGGAGCATCGCTTCAACTCAACAGTGCGTCAGCAGCCATCACATCAACACACAAGGAAGGAGCGGATCCCAAGGAGAGAGAAGCGTCGACTTTCTCATTTTTTAGTTTAGATCTCAAATTTAATGCAATTTAATATTGTAAGGATTGAGGAAGGTCGAGTCACTATATTTGTACAGGCTGAATGTAAATTTTCCTTTAATGGATGGCAGGTATATAGATCTAGATCCGATTCAGACTAGATGTAAATTAAATGTAATTTAATGTATGTAGGTGGAGGAAGGCTTGAGAAGCCCCTCTTATGTAAAAAGATCATTGAATTGAGAATTCAGAAGGATAAGGATTCATAAGGGAGAGCATTAGGAAGATGAGAGGAGAGGAGAGAAAGAATTGAGATTTGTAGTCCAATCTTGTACACATTCTAAATACCTTTCAGTTTAATACAAAAGCATATTTCCCTGCATATGATTTTTTGTGTGTGTGTTCTATGTGTGAATGAATGAATGTGTTTTCTGAATGTGTTTACTGTGTATATTCATGAATTCCATGAATGCATGTATTTTTCCTTTGCATGAATAGATAGAATTATATGTTGATAGTTTCTGAGTGTTCTGAGCTCTCACGATTGTGCAAGGAGTGCACATTAGAGTTGTTAGAAAACTCAAAAAGGCATGTGAAAGTAGTTTGCAAGGAATCCGTTGTGAGTTCTGTGAGGAGCATGCCAGGTGGGCACACTAGAACTATTCATAAACTCAGAAGGGATAGTGCAAGGAGTGCACAGAGCGAGCGCCAGAAGTGCACCTACACTCAACACAGTATAAAATCTCAGAGAGGGGAAGATAAGTGAAAGAAGTGTGGAGGATGAAACAATGACAGGTCAAAGAAGCTCATGAGAGATAGTGTGAGTTTGTCCATAGAAGAGGTGCAAGGAGTGCACAAAGACAACACTTTGTTAAGTGTTGGTCAAGCTCAGAAGGGTAAGCGCAAGGAGTGCCCTGGTGATTATCAAATTCCCAAGCTTAAGAAGGCAAGCGCTAGGAGTCCGCTAGAGGCCAAGTATTTCAAGTACTAAATCTCAAGAGAAATAGAGTGGGTGTTGAGAGGGAACAAGAATTCTTCTTGAGGAACAAAGGGACTAAACCCCTTGAAGTTTAAGCAATTGAAAGCTCAGGAGAAATAGTGCAAGTGTGTGCCAGAGACCAGTCCAAGTTTCAGACTGCAGGAGATCGCAAGTGTGCACCCACACTTCATCTGAAGTGTTGAACAAATCTCAGGAGAAGTAGCGTTTTCCAAAACACAAGTAGAGGCCAAGAAGTCAACCCTTGATAGAAGAAGATTCAAATGCCAAGCCTTTGAGAATTTGAGAAATATTTTGTCGGAAGGAAAGCACAGCATCAGCAGAGGAGGATAAAGCTACAACATTCGTTGGATTTGATGTAAGATTTGATCTGGGTTGTTATATCAACCACAAACAGGAGAAGGAGTGTGAGATAGTGGAGGATAGATCCCAATCATCGGATTTGAGCGCATAGATCAACAGTTTTCAGACCCAGGTAATTAGCGTGGATGATAACCCTTAAGTCTTTCAGACTTCGTCACTTCAGAAAAATTGAGTTGCAATTGAAATTGTAGGAGAAATACTCGAAGCTACGAAGTCCCAGAGAAGATCCTCACCGTTGGCATCAGGGCCACGTGTCAGCATATTGTGAATATTTCAGTAGTTTGAAATTTTGAAGGAAACAAAGTGTTGTTTCTAGAGTAAGAAAAAATATTGAAGGACTGAAGCCCAAAGCATATCCTGACCGTTGGTTTCAGGAGTATGTGTCGACAGATCACAAGACTTTGGATATTTGGCACTCCAGAGGAATTTGGGTGTAATTCATTTTGGGTAAAGAATCCCCGAAGGCTCGAAGGCCGGAGCCCATATCAACTACCCATTGGATTAGATGCATGGATCGTTAATCAATACCCTTCACGTGTTCGGAGTTCGGAACTTTGGAAGGAAGTGTGGTTCAAGGCGTGAAAATATCTGAAGCTCGGAGCCCGAAAAAAACATAGGTCATCAATCTGAGGCAGATGCTAGCCATCCGATCCACAAGTTCGAAGTGCGCGTATTCATATGTATTTCCTATTTAAATGGGGAAGAATCCCGAAGCCCGTTTCCCCGAAGTTATTATGATTCATAGATCTTGGCACGAAGTATGAATCGTTGATCCCATACATGTCCAGGTGTTCTCCAATTCGGCATTCAGAGGGATTGAAGTGTTATATTGTGAAGACTTTTGGAGCATCGTAGTAGCGTGCTTCGTTCGACACCTAGTTCTAGCCCACGGTCACATGCGATTTCCGTCGGAGAAAAAGGGATAGCACCGAAATTTAATAATAAAGGTTAAAGGGGCCTTAGAGAAAGAACTTGTGGGCCTTTTGGGACTTGCACAAGGAAATTAAGGGTATGTGTGCATTAAGAGAGGATCCAGCAGGGATCTGAGAGATGATTCATCTTCTACATGAACGATCTGAGACTGGGAGATCATGTGAGCCCTAGGAGGTAGTGGGGGTTTGCATCAAGAAACCACCAAGATCCACCAATAATATCCTTCCCCAAGTGGGGCACACTCTCCAAGAGAACCAAAAACCAGAAATAGTGAAATTGTTGCAACTGTAGTTGCAGCTTCCTAGTCCACACTCCAGAAGGAGAATTGTCTATATGTACAAATAAACTGACCAGGACTGTATTTATACTAATATGGGCACCTGTCTAGGGCCAACTTCTTATTATGGGTCTTCCAATTTACTTTATTATTTATGTGGGCCAACTTCTATTCCTGGAAAATATGTTTCCACTTTATTATTATTTCATGTGGGTCGACTTCTCTTTTGTGGTCTTCTATTTCACTTTATTCTTTTTCAGGGTGTTGTTAAACTGTTCAATGGTATTCCTTTTACTTCTTGGAATCTTCTTATTCTCTAATAAAAAATTTCTAGGAGGAAAACACCTCCTGTAGCTACCAAAACATCAAAACTCACTCTTAGCTATGGAGTTATCTTTCCACAATGTCTTCATCCAGTAGTTCGTTGACTACTCTGTAATCAACTAGTAGCACACAGCTACTACAATGCCATCCGTAGCTCGAATCATCCTTCACAGTCTCCAAGACTATGTTGCAATCATCCAGTAGCACACAACTACCCATATTGTCCAGTAGTACACAAATATTGTCGTAGTCCAATATTACACAACTACTATCGTAGTCCTATTGACTGTGATGTGATGTTCCTTCTTCTTTTCTTTCAATATTATTCAAACCCATCCACCTCTCATGGTATGGTAAATAATTCCTCCATAGCCCCATTCACACCTAGCCACCTCGCATGGCTTAGGCAAGGAAATCCCATGGTCCAAGACCATGCTCCAAGTCTTATTCACACCTATCCACCTCGCATGGCATAGGCAAGACTTGCCACAATTCTTCTTTAAACCTACCCACCTCACATGGTGTATGAAATACTATGACCATACCCTCATTCACACCTAGCCACCTCACATGGTGTAGGTGAGACTTGATACAAACCTTATTCACACCTAGCCACCTCACATGGCATAGGAAAGATCTGTACCCGAATATACAATACTCCCTCAGTCACCTCATATAAATGATCTAGGAAACCCTTGGCCAGAGGGGAAAACCAGCTGCAGGAGAAACATCAAGCCTCCCTCTCAATGAGGGTGGACATTCTGCATCACACCAAGCTTTTCTCTGAAGTAATCATACTTCACTCTAAACAGAGGCTTGGTGAAAATGTTCACTATCTTCCCATCAGTGGATATGTAATGGAGCTCCACATCTCATCTATGCACCATGTCTCGGATGTAGTGGTATTTTATCTCTATATTCTTTGACTTGTCATGAAAGACATGATACTCTGAAATCTTCACGCAACTTTGATTATCGCAATGTATCAAAGGTTTCTCCAACTCTATATCAAATAACCCTGCAAGCAAGTTTCGAAGTCACGCTACTTCACAGCTTGCAACATTGGTTGCAATATACTATGTCTCTGATGTACTAAGTGGCATTGATGTCTACTTCATGCTTAACCATGAGATCATGTCTAATTCCAAATTGAAGCGACATCTGGATGTGATTTTTCGATCCACTGTACTCCCTACCCAGTCAGAGTTTGTATAACCCTACAACTTCATATCTCCATCTAAGACACATCTCAATCCATATCCAATTGTACCATGTAGGTACCTCAACACATTTTGTGATAATATTCAATGTACATGTTTAGACTCAACCATGTACTGACTCAAAGTGTTCACTGCAAAACATATGTTTGGCCTGGTGTTAACCAAGTACATCAAGGATCCGATCAATTGTATGTACATCATGGAATCCACCAAATATGAAGATGACTCACTCAAGAGATTCATATTTTTCATCATAGGTGTGGCCATGGACTTGCAATCCATCATCCTGAATCTCTACAGGATCTCAACAATATATTTTCCTTGGTTAAGAAAAAAAATTCATCTTGCCTATGCCACACCTCCAATCCTAATAAATAATGCATCAGACCTAGATCGTTCATATTAAAAGACATTGTACTAGGGATCTTCTCGTTTCATTTTAATTTTATGATCGGTCGAATTTTAAAGGAAACAACTATTAAAAGACATTGTACTAGGGCTAGAGTACATGATGGGAAACGATGACTTGTGAATGGGGCCAACGTTGAATTTTTTTCAAAATGTTTTTGTATGACATCATACATCCTTGACTCTTGAAACCCTCCCATACCATCAAGGCATGTGTCTAGTCTAACCATGTCAAATTTTGATGCATACAAGCACATATTGAAGAAATTTCAGCGTTGGCCCCATTCACTGCTCACTATGCGAGGTCGGTGCATGACATTTTTGGTGGTTGAATTGGAAGTTGCATGACATTTCAAGAGAGTTCCAACAACAATTATACAGATGGAAACAACGACATTTGACAATGAGACGCCCATTATGAACATTGTTGCAAACATGGACGATCTCAAATATTATGTGGTCGGGACATCATACATCCTTGAGTCTTGAAACCCTCCCATACCATCAAGGCATGTGTCTAGTCTAACCATGTTAAATTTTGATGCATACAAACACATATTGAAGAAATTCCAACATTGGCCCCATTCATATAGACACATATTGAAGAAAATAGAGGACATTCTGAAACAATAGTTATAAGAGAAGAAGACAAGATGTGAAGCCTTGGAAGAAGAGGTAGTAAAAAACAGGAAAGATATGGATAAGTTTAAAGAATTATATCTCCAAAATATTCCAAGCATTAAAGCCTCAACAGAACTAAACGACATTCTGAGCAAACAAATATCCACTTTGTTGAAGACTGGTTTAGGCTATGTAAGTGGTTCAAGCAGCAAACAGCCAGAAATCAAAAAAGAGCTAGTAAATATGATCAAGTTACAAGTCAGCAGACAAACAGACCATGTGAGTACTCGGCCACCAAAAGATAATAAAGACAAGATGATCGTTGATAAAAAACAAAGATATCATAAGATGGAGCAACAAATTCCAAGAAGAAGGCCATCCTTCAGGTACCAAAATTTCTTCCATGGTTATTGTTTTTACTACTCTAATTTTGGTCATAAGATTGCAAATTGTCAAATTAATTTTAGAGACATGCAACTGAGGAATTCAAGAAATAAACAATCTTTGCAACATAGATCTAAACAACCAATGAGTAGACAAAGTTGCACCAATCACTTTGACCTATTGAACAATGAGCTCGAATGCTATAACTATCATAACTTTGGCCACAAAGTTGTAAACTACCATCTGAAGAATTACAAATCAGATCCAAGGATAAAACCCTTAGCCAGAAATGCCAACACATGGAAAAAGAAATATAGTGAAAATGTGGTCTAATACTTTCAACGCAAAAACAAAAACACCCCTGGTATATACATAGTGGTTGTTCCAAGCACATGACCGGAGACAAGGATAAGTTTTTGTCTATAAATAAAAGCAAAATAGGAAATGTGACCTTTGGAAATGATGAACCAAGTAAAATCAAGGGTAAAGGGATGGTGAGTTTGAGTAATGGTATAGGAAAATCCCAAGATGTTCTGCTTGTAGACATGATGAAATATAATTTTCTCAGTGTAAGTCAAATGTGTGACATATGATGTGAAGTGGTGTTCACTTCCAAAGATTGTAAGATAAAGTCTATAAACTTAGGACAAGTGGTGGATAAAGTCATAAGGACAGATAATAATGTATATGTGCTGAAAGAAGATAGAGAAGAGTGTCATCTAAGAAAACATGATGAAAGTTGGTTATGGCATAGGAGACTCGGACATCTAAACTTTGACCACTTAATCAAGATCAAAAATCTTGAGGCAGTAAAAGATCTTCCAAGAATATCAAAGCCACGAGATTCTGTGTGTAAACCCTGCCAAGTAGGAAAGCTAACTAGGACACAGTTTAAATCCAAGAGCTCTACTTCAACAAAGAAACCACTCCAATTAGTTCATATGGATTTATGTGTACCATCAAGACAAGAAGGCAGATGGAAGGAAAACTACTTCATGTTGATCATTGATGATTACTCCAGACTCACTTGGGCTTCTTTTCTCAAAGAAAAAACTGAAGCATTTGAGAAATTTAAAATATGTAAGGCTTTAACTGAGAATAAAACAAGCAACAGATTAAAGGTTCTAATATCAGACAGAGGAGGAGAATTTATGTCAAGTGATTTCAAAGAATTATGTTATAAACATGGGATCAAAAGAGAATACACAATCCCAGGAACTCCACAGCAAAATGGAGTAGTTGAGAGGCAAAACAGAATAGTTCAGCAAATGTCCAGGTCAATGATGAATGAGAAGAACATTGGTCAAACCTACTGGGTAGAATAAATACACACAACAATCCATATTCTTAACTAATATCACCTCATACCACACAGTGACAAGACACCTTATGAACTGTGGTATGGAAGACCTACTTCAATCAAACACTTCAAAGTCTTTGGGAGTAAGTGCTACATAAAGAATAATAATGAAAACCTTGGCAAGTATGATGACAGGGCTGATGAAAGCATCTTCTTAGGGTATGCTACAAACAGTAAAGGATACAGATGCTATAATAAGAGGCTGCATAAATTGGTTGATTGTATTGACATAAAAGTTGACGAAGGAGTCACAGTAAGAGAGGTGAGAAATATTGAATCAATAATAGAGGATATAGTTCAATGATGATTTTAGGGGCTAAATTTCAGTCATGGGCTAATTTTCCATGGGTTTTCCCAAAAAAATATTCACTATTCTAAAAATGATTTGCCCAAATTCTATAGGATAAAATTATTTTACTAAAAAATCGCCAAAATTTTATACAAACTATATAAAATCCTTAGAAATTTGAATATTTTTACAAAAATATTGCCAAACATTTATAGTTGGCATATGAAGGGTTAGTAAGATTCGCCAAGGTTTCTACATTTAAAAATAAATTTCC
>ML815654.1:71872-90384 GCA_009831015.1 Picea engelmannii
TCCATTAACTTTATTATTTAAATAATTTATTTTGTATCCACTTTGACTTATAGTACACTCATCACTTCACTTTCTTATTTAAATAATTTCTTCTTTGCAACCACTTTGACTACTTTGACATGACTCGTGAGGGTTCTCCAACTTCACATGGCCATAACTCTCTAACCGTGAGGAGTTATGTGACGTTCTACATACCACCGAAAATGGCATGAAATGTATTATCGATCTAGAATAGTCCTCCCTGCAAATATATCAAAACTCATACCATTATACATCAAGAAAACTTGGGTACATTACCCAAACCTTTGTGCAACCGGAATTTGCTACTGGACTTTCTTCAAGGGTTGACATCAATGACAACCAACCCAAATAATCAACAGGAATTTCTGTAGTTGGTAGACCAATCGAGACAGAAGATGTCAGATTAGTCAACTTGGAGATTGAAAATCGAGTCGAAACAGGAAAAACATTTGACGGACCCTTCAAAGCATTGAAGAGAGAAGCAATAAAATTATTTTCCAAAACAATATCAAAAGGAGAATCCTGCAAAAATCCAGAGGAGGCATTCAACAACTCAATGCCAGAATACGTCTCATCAAAATGAACATTACATCAAACAATAATATGTCGTTGGATAGGATCAACATTTGATATGATTTTGACTCTTCAGAGTATCCCATCATGATGCACGCTTGAATTTTTGCATCCAATTTCTTTCGACATTCATCAGGAATGTGGGCCCAGGAAACAAAACCAGATATACATGGGTGGCCAACAAAGGGTTTCTTCCCATACCATTGTTCGACTAGAGTCATGGAAAGAATGGCTCAATTCAAAATGTGATTGAGAAGATAATTTGCATAATACATTGCTTCATCCCAGAAGCGAGGAGGTAGGTTTTTATCCAATAGAAGACATCTATCCATTTTGACTAATGTCTGATTTTTGTGTTCTGCAACTCCATTTTGCTGAGGTGTGTGAGGAACCGACCGCTTCCAATAAATACCATATCGAAGTAGGTATTCTTCAAAGGGTTTATTGACATACTCACCACCATTGTCTGATCTCAAGCACTTGATGGATCAACCACATTTATCTTTAGCAAAGGCCCATAATTCTTTGAAATTCTCAAAGACAAGGCTTTTATTCTTCAAGAAAAAGACCCAAGTGAAATGAGAGAAATCATCAATGAAATTCAAAATGTACCCTTCTCCTTCTAGTGAAGGTAAAATAACAAAACAAACATCATTGTGAACCAATTCCAGTAGGTTATGTGCTCTCCATGTTTATCCAAAGTCGAAGGGTGTGTGATTATGCTTCCCAAGTATACATACTTTACATACACCAACAACCATGTTCTGGGTCACCATTGCCTACAGAATTCAAAAATTCAAATGTCCAAGTCATTCATGCAAAATTTGACTTCTCTCGTAAATGTGAGAAATAAGTGCAGTTGGTTCGGATTCATGTCAAATCAAGTCACAAAACTTGTATAAATTGTTTGTCGGGTCCATAATCCCATCAATGAAAATCAAATTCCCTTTCTTCAAATCTGAATATAGAACCAATCTAGCCAAAATTCCACAATCTTATCAGTCTGAGTCAAATGAGAAACATACACCAAATTGACACTAATATTTGGCACATGATAGATGTCAACACTTTTACCATGTCGACAAGCTACATCATCCTGACCAACAACATCCAAAGAAAAATCATCAACAACATAGATTCTACTTTTCTCAGCTTTATTCAGTCTCGTGAATAAAGTGACATATTTTACCATATGATGAGTGCACCTAGAGTCGACAACCCATTCATTTTGTGCTATGTGATACATCAAGGCCTGAGAACTCTCGACTTAGAAGGTGAAATTATTAGCAGCTCGGTGAATGGTCGACACATCTCCTTCAAGTCTCTTAATCTTCTCTTACAAATCATCTCTCTTCTTGAAGCATTTTTTCTCAACATGTCCAGTATTTCCATAGTACCTACATGTCTTCTTATTTTCACTTCGTTGTGGTTGTCTCTGGGGTCCTTGATCATTATATGCAAGTTTCTATGAAGAAGCATCAGACTGCACTATATTCCTGGCATCCATCTTTCCCTTACCCTTGAGCAAGTGAGCTTGGTGTTTACCACCATTTTTTCCTTCTTCAAGCAATCTATGTTGATCAATAATCAAAATTTCACAAAAAACTTCAAAGGATTAGTCCTTACCATCTTGATTGCGTGTGTGCCAATTGGTGCGGAAGGTCGATACAAACACATCAAATGATGTTCTCAAATTTATTAGGACCAACTCAATGAGTTGTCCATCCTTCTTCTTATATTTCTATATGCATTCACTCAACTTCAACTGGAGTTCCTTAACACGTGATAAATATTCCTCCATTCTCTCAAAGGAATGAGGATAGAGAGAGATCAACTCTTTCTCCAACAACGTGACATGTCTTTCATCGAATCGGTCAAACAAGGTCTTCAACTTATTCCAGACTAGATGCGAACATTCAAGTCCACTGTGAAGAAATCAGATTTCTTGCGAGATGTAGGTTGCAATGACCCATACAACCTCATCCTCCTTTCCATCATTAAATTTTTTTTTTGAAGCATCTATTGGATATGGGATTGCGACCTTGGTATACTACCATAGTCCCTTACTTTTCAATAGGGTTTCCATATCTAGATCCCATACTGCATAATTTGAGCCATTCAAAATGATAGGATCAATCTTTGAAGCCATCTTCAATAGATAGATTGGTCTTGTTTCAAGGTTATAGCAAACCATCAACCCAGATTCAATCACAACAGATTCGACTTAGCAAGGTTTGCAGATAACAGGTCAAGGTTTAAACCATTTGCTCCGATACCATGTTGGGGAATAAAATGGAAATGAACATGAAACAAATATCACAATACTATAGACAATCGAAGAGGGCCAAAAAAAAATTCAAAGAATAGAGGTGGTGTCTAAAGACATTGTTACAACACTTAAGCACATAGCACCATTATCATAACATCACAATGCATATTGCACATATTTATCTTCATGATATATATGCAATCTTAATTCACAATTTTTGTTCATTGCATTGTGATAATGACCCAAGGGATCTTCTTTTATAGTATCAATATCAAGCGACTCCCATAAAATATGAAATATCTTGTCCACATACAATGGTCGATGGTTAGAGTTGGTCCCAAAAAAATCAACTTTGTCAAGTCAACTCAACGAGACTCAACCCGATCGATTATCCATCCAACTCATAGTTGATTGCAGGGTTGGTCGAACCACCACCCGACTATCTTCAACTGTTGGTCGAATTTTCGACCGACGGGAACGTCGACTACTCGACCGACTATATCTAGGAGTGGGTCGACCTCTTGACCAAATGAATCCATGAGATGTGTGATGTGTTGGACATATTTTCATTCATGTCAATAGCCGATGTCTTTACGTTATAATGATTATTTGGTATGAACAAAGAGATGAAAATCCATGTAAAGAAGGACTAACAAATTAAGAGCTCGAGAGGGTTAGCGACTAAAGATCAAAAGCTCAAAAGAGATGACACACATGAAGCTCAGAAGGGAAAGCACAGTGTAGAAACACGATCGGGATTGAAATCCCCATAAGACAAACCAGGACCATTGGATATGCAATATCTAGATCAAGGGTAGGGATTGATTGTGAAGCACGAAGGGATAATTAAACTACACACTATTTCCAATCCCGCAATTAGTCTAGATCGTCATATCTCATCGACTAAAATATCGAAGACTATGGTTGATCCAACAAACGATCAGATTAAGTTGTGACCATTGGATACGCAAGTGTCAGATCAAGGGAAGGGATTTATTGTGGAGCGTAAAGGGAGAATTAAACTATACATTATTTCTAATCCCGCAATTATTCTATATCGTTAGATCTCATCAATTCAAAGATCGATGACTTTGGTTAACTCACCAACAATTGCACAACTTCAATTGCGGAGTTTGGGCGACAAATTAAACCACACGCAAGTTACGGTTTTGAAATCCACATCGACCGTTGGATCAAGTCAGGTGGAAGGATAGGATAAGAAAAGATGAAGATCGTCCGATACGAAGTCCCAAAGTATATGAGGATCGTCTGATCTATTCAGAGCGCACCAAGGTAGAAATGGTCAACTTTAACACTAACCACTTCAGGAGAAAAGGGTTGATAACAAGTAATATCACATGAAGGCCGAAGTCCCAAAGAAAATCTGAACCGTTCGATATGAAGAAGACTTTGGGAGATATCAGGACCATCAGATCATGTTTAATGGAAGGACAGAGTAAGCCACAAATGTTCTGAAATAGACATAATCCATCTGATCTGAGGAAACACTTTGGAAGACATCTTGACCTTCGGATTGAGGAAAGTATAAGGATAGGATAAGCAAGGCCAAAGGCCCGAGATCCCGAATAGTCAAATTTCCGACATCCATTGGATCGTGTTAAGCCTTTTCGGGTTAAAGAATGACCATTGGATGAAATCAAGTTACTCGAGGTTTACACTTCAGGGAATCTCACTTCGGGAGAATTGGGAAGTGGAGAAATTGAATTACCCAAAGTCCCGAAGGCCAAAGTCTCGAAGTGGATATGATTCGTTCGATCAGTGGAACACTTTGGAAAGCATCCTGACCATTAAATCAAGGAGAAGAACATGTGCCATATGAAAAGATATATGCCAGCAAGGACAATTGGCATAATCAGATGATGAAAAGTGTCAAGGTCCCATAAGTACTTTAAGCATACATAAGCCATGAATCCATGTGACATGTGGCAGCCACTCAGGAAGTTCCACATCAACAAGTGACATCAGCAAGTTATGTCACTCCGAAAGTTTTTACTTCAGGAGTTTCACCACCAGCAAATTCCCTAAGTCTCGAAGTCCTGAAGGTCGAAGTCCTGAAGTGGAAATGAGTCATCCGATATGAAGAACACTTCAAGAGCATTATCAACCGTTGAAGATTATGGACATGCATATTTTATTCAGGAGATTTGTAAAGAGGCTAGAAGTCCCAAAGTACCAACAATCATCCATCTCATCGGGATATTAAAACATGACCGTTGATTTTGATAAGTGATCAAGAAATCACTTGGCCTAGCGCCTGGTCACCACTTGAGGTCATATGGAATAAATAAATAAAGGGAGAAAGAATAAGAAGCACTTAAATTAATAAGACTGTGGTCCTACGCATATGGTCATATGTAAATGGTTTGAAGGAAGCGCCTCAGCAGAACTTGGTTTTTGTAGTATTTGCAGAGATTTGGAATCGAGTTAAAAAGGAAATCGATCCATACCTGAGATTGATTTAAAAACAAGTTAGATGGTTGTTAAAATGATGTGTGGTTATGAAAATTCATCTTAATGATTGTGTTACTTAAAAACAAGGGTTATGTAATATTAAATGAACAGACATGTTGTTTGTGAAGAGTTGTGTTGAAAAGTTTAAAGGCTTATAAATATGATAAGAAGTGAATTAGAAAAGTGTGTCTGTCAATGTCTTATTGAAGATCAAGAACAGAAGGAGACAGAGCAATAGTTATGCAATCCAGTGTTTGATATAGAAGACCTTTATTGGATTGCAGAAGATACAATGAAGATTAAATGATAGAAGCAGAGAGAGGAGCAGTCATGACATGATACAAAAGTTTTCCAGATTCATAAATTAAGGGTGGTTGGGTTATGCAAGGACAAGTTGGACCCTGCGGGGGAGTAGGTTCTTCCTTGTCAGTTGTAGTTAACTAAATAGGGGGATGTAACCTCTTACCAGTTGGTGTTGGTGAACAAGGGTGTGGGTGCATCCTGATCAATGGGTGATGATCTAAAGGAAGAACATCTTCTTTCTATGTAACTTGTAAAACAAAATTTTGCAGTTAATAGAAAAGTATTTGTGGTTTTCCCAATTGGGTTCCATGATAAATATTGTGTTAAAATATTGATTTCATTAACAAAAGAAAAATTGATAAAATTATTCTGTCATTGATTCACCCTCCCCCTCTCAATGAAAAGATCTGGTCCTTCATGATGAACCATCAATGCTTGGTGTTCCAACATTTGAGGCTCCTGATTAGGTGAATATCACAAAAATTATCAAATTGGCCTTTTTTTCCCATGTTTTGTTATTAAAGAAAAGAATGTGAATCTTTTATAAATAAGTTAGAAAATAAGAGTTAAAGGCATTTATGTATTATTTCAACAAATACAAGAGTCTTAGCCCTAACAGGTGGACAATCAAGTTTTTTGGGGGGTTCTTTGAGTTGGTTGAAGAGGATTTACTAAGAGTTATAGAATAATTCAAGAGCATGGGTAGAATTCCTGGGAGATTTAATGAAACATTTATATCTTTCATTCCTAAAAAAGAAAAATTGGAAACTTTTGATGATTTCATGCCTATTTCACTTTGTCACTGCATCGACAAAATAATTTCAAAAGTGCTAGTTGTGTGGATTAAAGGAGTACTATCACAAATGATATCTTCATAACAATTTGGTTTTTTGGGAAGTATTAAAATCCATGAGGCTATTGACACTACTCAAGAGGGGTTACACTTCATTAAGGCTAAGCAAAATCCAGCTATGATCATAAATTTGGATCTATCAAAATCCTATGCCAGTACATACTAGTTGTATTTAACAATGATTTCGATACATGTAGGCTTCAACCTCTCAGTTGTGAATTAGTTCATGGGCTATGTCTCCAAAATGAATTTTTCCCTTCTAATCAATTGGGAAACCTTTGTTTTTTTCAATCTAGCTATAGGCCTACAATAGGGATGTCCAAGTTATAAGGATAGGTTATGTCTCGTTAACGTATATTTTTTGTAGAGGATATGTTGATATGTTTAACTGGTTTAGAAAGGGAATCTAGAAAGTTTCATGTGATCCTTCAAACCTACTGTGTGGCTACTATTATGGAGGAAAATACACAAAAATCAAACTACTATTTTAGTGGGTTAAGGGAGGATGAGGAACAATGGTTGGAAAATTTGTTCCCCTATATAACTATGATTGTGTAGAAAGGATTCAAGTACTTAGTCTTCTTGCTTAAATTAGCTAGTTATGGTAGAAGAGATCGAGGATGAATAATTGAAAGGATTGAGGGCATCAGAGAGAGAGAGAGAGAGAGAGAGAGAGTAAATATAAAAAAGGGGTAAATAAGTAAATGAAACTATTTTATGTAATGTAAAATATTTAACATTTTAGATATTATATAAATGTAAATATAATAAGATAATAGAAGATTAATTGACAGATTTTATGTTAATTAATTGTACATTGGTGATTAAGGGAATGTAGGCCACTTGGCCCAGGGGAAATTAAATATTAAATAAACAAAAACTACAATAATTGAAATAAAAGGGGAGGGGGCAAATTCGAGATCTTTTTTTCCTAGTTCTTTTTTATCTAGGTAATTATGCTAATAATATGGTTTATCTCTTAGTTTTTTCTTTACAGTCCAAGATAGTTATCCTTGAATGTTGGATATAGTTGGTTTGTTAGAAAGACAAGTTCTCTATGTTATTGGTAATTGTTGATTGTTGTTGGTCTATATTCTATGTTTGTGAACTATTCAAAATGACTAGCTAAGAAGGGGAGAGAGACCAGGTTAGTTTGGAAAATATATTTGGTGAGAAATTAATTGAAAGGGAAGGTTCGCTGGTACGATTTTAGTGGAAGTAGTATTTAGGGCCCTTAATATTTCTAGTTGAATAGTTTGGTTGGGTAGATATTCTTTTGTGATCCCAACTAAGGAACAATCCTCAATGGCGCATAATTAGCTATATTGCTTTCAGTTGAAATTCCATGAACAATTCCTCCCTAAGGGAGATATATATTACTCATAGCACTCCTACTTTTGAGACATAAACATGAGATTTGTATTGATACATGACCTTATTAAAATGATAATTGCTTACATGTTACATCAACTACTACCTAGTTTTGGCTCCAACGGAGGTCATTTCCTTTTGTTATGGATGAGGTTTTGGTTCATCCTCAATATAGAGACATTCAAGGAGGTGAAAATGATGATGAGATGTGCTTGTAACAATAATAGAGATGTCTTAGAATGAGAAGAACCTGTGGCCTCCTTTAACATAATGACATTTGGTATCATAAGGCTTAAAGAGTGATTTAGCACAATTATTATGAGATATGAAAGTACCATGGCCTTGATGGTGATGTACATGGGTGAAGATATGAACATATGACTTGTAAATTGGGGCTGATTTCCATGATTTAACTTCATAAAGTTGTATCTTAGTGAACATGGACAAAATGTGTCTCTAAAAACACTACGGTCCAACAACATTGAGTTACTTACCATATTGATATTTTTTCCTTTTCATGGGGATTTTGGCTTTTGATTCCCATAACCTAGTGAAGATGCTTAATTTCCCCTATTCAATGAGATGAATCAAGTCTATAAATATTTGTTTGCGTTGGGATATCTTGTCCCATCACCATGTTTCTTGAGATACCCATTTGAGGTTAGTCCTTTTGTAGGATAATGGATTCATGACTATATTTTCTAATCTTTGGACAAGACATAACTAGACATAGTGAAAACCACCAAGGAGTTAGAGAATATTCTACAAAGGAGTGTGTAATAATCAATGTGCATCTATCCCTTTGGGATAATATAGGGACAAAAAAATTGAAAAACATTTGGTTGTTGAGGTACACTCTTGCAATCCCTTCGTCAATTTGATGATAATAGGATGGGGAAAAGGGGTACTAGGACAATCACTAGAAACAATATTTTCATTAGTCACAAATGCATGAAAATGTTAAAATCTCTTTGAAAATAAAAACTATTTGTAATAGGATTTCTTACTTGGATTGTGCTAAGTACTTCATGTTGGATTAGACAGGTACCAGTTTGTTGACTAAGTTACTAAGAGATTTGAGTGGAATCACAACAAAATCAATGTCATTTTTCTAACTATGCTTTCTTGCAAACCCCTAAAATTATAACATAAGCTTTGATTTTATTGTCGAATGTTAGCTACCATTGAATCAAATGAATGATTTTCACAATGAACACTATTCATAAGAATCAAGAATTATGCAAAAGATGTTCCTGATATGCAATTCATTTTCAATAGCTCGAGTTTATTTATATGCTTGTTATGAACCCTAAATTCCTACCCTTGAATGAATAAGGAAATTAATGGGGCAGGGAAGCTAGATAACATTTATAACTCAATTGTGATTGAATCCTTTTTCTTTAAGGTATTTGAGAATAAGCTCTTTGAAATTTTTCATTAAAACCTAGAAGAGGTTCATCAATCCCCTTATGTAAAGTGACCAATTCTTGGAGCAATTCCAACGAATTGTGATCACCACCATATGCATTGTAAAATGTTTTCCTTAATTCATTCCAATCATGTTTTGATTAGATGGGTAAGGAATTGTACTAGTCCCAAAAATTTCCTTCAAAGGTGAATGGGAATAATTTGCATAATGTGCTCTTTAATGATGTTCAATAAAATAATAATTTGAAGATAGAATTTAATATGACTGGGTGTAGTTATGTCATACTCATCATGTAAAGGCCCTTCTAAAGGGAGATCATGTAAAGGCCCTTCTAAACCTAGGAAATATGTGTATCCCTTGAAAGAATTTAAGGTAGAGTCATATGCTAAAGTGACAATATATGTAATATCTCTATGGGGGTTGGATTTCTATTCATACCCATTCTTCTAATACATTTTTATTTATGCAAGATTATGTCCCTCGTCAACACACTGATCCGCTAGGATAAAACCCTCAAAGTGTGGTTCCCACTCTTATTGGTGGATCCTTTAATTTACAACATTGGTTGCCAAGTAATTTGATGAGTTTTATGATTGTTAGAAGTTTTTGTTTTAAGCATGAAGAAAGAAAATTGTGGAAAATAAATCCTAATAATAGGAGGGAAATAAAAGAAACCAGAATTGAAACACAATATTGCATATACCAAGAGAATTAAAAATGAGTAACATTTAATCCATCCAACATAAAAAGACTAACTAGATTTCCAAGATAGTTGTAAATGTCATAATCCCATCATGTTCCAAAATCATACTACTAAGTTATAAAGTATGATTTCCAAGATAGTTGTAAATGTCCTAATCCCGTCATGTTCCAAAACCATATTACTAAGTTATAAAGTATGAAGAATACTGATGCAAGAGCATCTACAACTCATCAAGCGAGCCAGCGCGTGGAGCAGGGAAAGACAGCTGGATAGCGCCAGCACCAAATTTTGAAACATTGTAATATTGTTGCGCCAAGACATTAATGCATGGTTTAATGAAGCGCACTTGTATTGTAAGATGGACCTTAAGTAGATAAGCTCTCGTCCTTAGGTAGCTGAGGCATTTATTAGATTTAATGCAGGTAGAAAGAATAATTAAGTCTAGATTAGACAGTTTTACTTTCGTGAGGGAAAACGGAATATAGGCACCCTCCTTTGTATTATTGTATTCATTCAGAGCAGCAGATTATCATTGAGAGAAAGAAGAGCAGAGCAGAGAACTTGTGGAGAACACCCATGTACAGATATTGAATTAATAGAAAGCTTTGATTCAATTCCATGGTTGTGATTATTCTCTGTGTGTTGTTGATATTATGTTGTTGCATATTTGCTTCTTGTTACGCTTTTGTTTTATATGTTGTGTATGTGATTTCATGGTAGACTCAAAATCTGTGAGAAAGACAGGAGAATGAGTTTCAATTGTTTCTCTGTTTGAGCCAAGAGATTCCTGCATAGAGTGCAGTTGAATTCCTCCGCATAGAGTGTGTTGAGGAGGCTCAACAGTTAAACTCTCATTCTCATCTACCCAGAAGTTGATTTGGGTTGTTCGAGTCGTGCAGGAGAAGTGCAGGTCGAACCTGAAGTCTTAGCCACTGGTTTGAGCAAAGGAGGCACAGACTGCTATCGCAGGGAGTGCACAGAGTCCGTGTGGCTTCAACACTTTGAGAGTTGTTGAAGATTGAGTGAGGAAAGCGTGCGTGAAAGGTCTCTGAAGGTGTCAGAGTGGACCAAGCTCAGGAGAGACAGTTCCGTTGTGAACGTCACAGGAACAGACCCAGGTGAAATTCGAAACAAAGAGAAGCCTTACAACAGGGAAAATTCTCAAGGAGGAAAATTGACGGCAGGGAGTGCAGGAGGAGAATCGCGAAATCCCGTTAACCGTTCGATTGTGGAGAAGCTGCGCGAGGTTTAGTCCATAAGTGCAGGAGGGAGGCCAATGCCCATCGGGATTTGGCGTTCGGCGTTTGGTGAGACGAGAGTCGCAGGCACGTCGAAATCGCGAGTTGCGATTTCTCGAATTAACGGGAGCCGTCAATCAGAGCAGGGGCACGTGGCACAAGATTCCCAGGATTCGGAGAATCGGGGTTCGGCGTTCGGAGTTTTCATCGCCAAGGAACACTTGCATCGTGGATTCGCGATCCGCGAAATCCCGAAGGTGACATGGCAGTGTGGGACCCCGGGAGCTAGTGGAATCCAGGTGGCATTATATCGGAAGATCGGCACCTCGGAGCTCGGGGTTTGGAGAGTCCGATTGTGGGTATCGCAAGTAGCGATATCCCGATAGGGAAATCCCCGATGTGTGGGAACGTTGATCGTTGACCATCGGCATTCGGGGTTCGGAGGTTTGTTTTGCTCGAGGTTGTGTGACGAGTTTCGCGATACCGCGAAACCCGATCTCCCTAGAAGCGAAGGTGAGATCGCCGAAGGAAAGTTGTGGGTAGTGGTAACTCCCGAGAGGATTTGGAGGAGCTTTGACTCTTCGGGCCTGTGAAACGAGTAGGTCCTGGTGAGAGCGGGTCCGACCGTGAGGGTTGCGGGTGTGCGTCAAATACGAACAAAGAAAACAGTTCATTGACATAAACTTACTGAGTACTAAAGAAGTTATACATTTAATAAAGATATATTGCATCCATATGTTCTCAACTAGATTTTTATTAACTTCCATTGCTAACACTACCTTGAGACTTTGATACAAATAGTTAGCTTCTAAAATATAAAAACCCTTTCCAACGTGTTTTTATTGTTTATTTCTACAATAATTTTGTTTTGTAAAAAAAGTCATCGTAAACTCTTTAACTTTATCTTTGAGTAATCAATCCATTTTTACTAATGACATTATTTTCTAATATAGTGAATATGTTATCCTATTTGAAATTTGAAATATCATAGGAATGTTGTTTCATGCTTAAATGAATGATAATTTCTTTGAAGGAAGGATGATGCTTTGAAAGTTCTACTAGTTTGGCTAATGTAAGATTTTATACAAGAGAAAGGAATATGGTAAATAGATTTATCCTTAGAAGTTATCAATAAATTGTTGAGGGTTTTATAGGGTTTAAAAAGGGAAAATTCTACATTGGCCAAACCGATAGAACTTTCAAATCCTATCTCAAAGAACATATAGCTAACATTGTCCACAACCATACAACCAAATCAACTATTGTTGAACAATCCCACAACTCTAAACACCATATTTTCTTTAACCAAACCAAAGGTATTTCTTCATTCCCCTTTTATTCCACTTGTATAATTCAAGAATCCCTTGAAATTGAAAAACATCCTAATAATTTCAATTGGGAATATGTTGTTGGGCATGTTTACAGGCAGGTGTGTTTGTCATTGATGGAAAGATCAGAGTATGCAGTGATGGCAAAACAGGGACAACGTAAGATCAGGAGGATTAGCGCAAATTCGCACACAGTGCAAGAGTGTGTGTGTTCATTTGATGGCAAACAGGCAGGTAAGGAAGATCAACAGCACAGGGATAATGGAATGGAAAGATCAGAAGCGTAAACTCCATTTCGGAGTTTCAGATACCGGGATATTGAGAAGTCAAGAGTTGAGACTCTTCAACACAGGAGTCCCGGAGTTGCGAAATCTGGAACCCCGAAATCCCGAAACAGACACATCACCCGGAGTTTCGGATACCGGGAGATTGAGAAGTCAAGAGTCGAGACTCTTCAACATAGGAGTCCCAAAGTCACGAAATGTGAAACACCGAAATCTCGAAATAGGCACACCAACAAAGAGTTTCGCAGACCAAGAAATAACTCTATTTCGAAGTCCCGGATACCGGGAGTTGAAGTGTCGAAACACTTCACCATAGGAGTGTTGAAATGCCAAAACGCTGAAATGTGAAACAATGAAATAACGGATCGTTGATCTGACTCCATTTCAAAGTTCTGGATACCGGGAGTTGAAGTGTCGAAACACTTCACCACAAGAGTGTCGAAATGTCGAATCACCGAAATGTGAAACGACGAAATACCGGATCATTGATCTGACTCCATTTCGGAGTTCCGGATACCGGGAGTTTAAGTGTCGAAACACTTCACCACAGGAGTGTCGAAATGTCGAATCACCAAAATGTGAAACGACGAAATACTAGACCGTTGATCTGACTCCATTTCAGAGTTTCGGATACCGGGAGATGGAGGAGTCAAGACCCAAGACTCTTCATCACAGGAGTCTCGAAGTGTCGAAATGCGAAATTGCGAAATGTAGTTTTGAATAAGGCATGTTCATCGCCGATGGTCACATCATCGAAGAGATGTAGAGAAGAGCTCGAAGAGATAATCTCCCTTTTCGAAGTTTCAGGGATCGGGAGTTGGAAGATTCAGAGTGACTCGCAACAGTAGTTCGTGACATGCGAAATCGCAAAATAGCGAAATGTGAAATGCCAAAATGATCAAAGCTAGTCCAGCTAAGCTCCTTTTTCGGAGTTTCGGGGATCGCAACATGGAGCATCAAGATAACTCTTTACCACAGGAAATCTGAAATGTCGAAATGTCAATGTAGCCAGTGGTCACCATCGGTGGTCACGTAAGTGGAAGGAGCTAGCATAGTTAGGCACCATTTCAAGGTTCACACTGTAACTACTAGAAACCACTGATGGTTTCAACCAGAGGACTCGAAGAGACTTCTGTGTGATTTCCAGAGGAGCGGAAGAGTCTCAAGGAATCTGCCAGTGAAATGAAGACTGCTCATAGAGGCAATTGACAGGTGGAAGAGCGTTGAAGCCTATAACTGCAACAGAGAGGTTGAGCTCAACTGTAACAGAGAAGATGAAGAGTCTCGACTGTTGGAGAGGTGAAGGAATCTTGGAATAACACCCATTGATGATGGATGCATGGGTTTAACTACCAGAGAAGCTGAAGAGTTGCAATGATGATCAGGCATAGCACTTGACATGGGGAGAGCATGCAGAAGCATGGTGAGATAGCATGCACAAGGTGCACAAAGACTATAAGTATGTTGAACAAAGAAGAGATGGGGGTTTCTGTTGGTGGAGATAATTTCAGGTGTAGAGAAGGAGGGGTGTGCAGTAGCTGAAATACAGAGAAGAGGAATGGTGCATTGAATGGAAATGGCACACAGAGCATAAAAGGTAGAAGCATTGAAAGCGCAAGGATGTGGGAAGTAAGACAGTAAAGGAAGGCTGGGGTGCTCTTGTAGAGAAAAACAGAAGTTCAGAAAGAGCAAGAAGATGCAGACAGAGAGACACTGATATGGAAGAGCAGAGAAACATAGCAGAACAGTGATAAATCTAGTAAGCCAATGATAAATAGTGTATCACTGTGTTAAATTTACATATAGAAAAGATTTATATTATAGGGTGGTAGGGAGGTGGTAGGGAGGCGCTAGGGAGGACTGTTGTCCTCAAAGGTTCAAGTGGGTGCTTGAACACAAGGAGTTGTAGCTTCCATCTGGTTGCAGCCAGAAAAAACAAGGTGGTAGGGTGGTGCAAGGGAGAATTGTTGTTCTATGTTGTACAGGTTAGTGCCTGTGTGACTGGAAGTTGGTGCTTCCATCCAGTTGGAGCTGTAACATTTAGGGAGTTGGTGCTTCCTTCTAGTGGGTGCTAGAGAAACCAGGGAGTTAGTGCTTCCTTCTAGTAGGTGCTAGAGAAAACAGAGAGTTGGTGCTCTCAGCGAGTTGCAGCTTGCAATACAGAGGTTGTAGCCTCACAATGAGTTGGAGATCATATGTATGATAATGTACATAATGTAAAGATTACTTATCATATAAAGAAGAAGAGGTTTTTACCCGTTATGGTTTTCCTCAGGAAATATATGTCTCTGTATATTTCATATGTGACAATGATGTTGAATGTTCTATTGCTTACTTCCCTACATTATTGTGATTGTCATTAAGTGCTCTGCAAAGAATTTAAAATAAGCATTATTGTTTAAGCACGGTAACCACTGATTCACCCCCCCTCTCAGTTGTTCAACAGTTGGTATCAGAGCCGACCCCTTTTATCTAAGGGTAGATCCTAGAGCTTAAACATGTCAAGCCATGAAGGAAATTCAACCAATAAGGCCTCTCTGTTCAATGGAACAAACTTTGCCTTCTGGAAAGTTAGAATGAGAACTTACATAATGGCTTTAGGTGCAGATGTCTGGGATGTAGTAGATACTAGTTATGTAAATCCAGTTGTACTAGCTAATAAGGATGACAAGCTAGAATTTAACTTCAACGCTAAGGCTATGAATGCTATCTTGAGTGGGCTTGCAGAAGTAGAATTCGTAAAATTTATGCACCTAGGAACTGCCAAAGAAATGTGGGACAAAATCATTAGCAGTTATGAAGGTAATGAGAAGGTAAAGGACGCCAAGCTTCAAATCTACAGAGTACAGTTTGAACAGTTGAAGATGAAAGAATATGAAACTATTGGAAAATACTTTCTGGGAGTTGAAAAACTGGTAAATGCAATGAAAGCACTTGGTGAAAAAATTGAGGAACCTTCTTTCGTTCAGAAAATTTTGAGATCTCTACCAGATAGGTTCAACCCGAAGGTTTCTACTATAGAAGAACTTAATGATCTAAAAACCTTGGATTTTGATCAACTTCTAGGAACATTGACTGCATATGAAATGAGAATAGTTAAAGATAAACACACCTCCAAAGAAGCATCATTTAAAGTAGACAAGAATGAGGATTCTGAGCCTGATGAAATTGAAGCAAAATTTGTGAAGAGACTGAAGAAGGGATTAGGCAAATACAAAGGTAAATTGCCTTTCAAATGTTTCAACTGTGGTAAGATAGGTCATTTTTTAAATAAATGTCCTCACAAAGGAAAGGATCAGACATGTGATGATGAGGAGAAGCACAAACACAAAAATTTCTTTAAAGAGAATAATTTTAAGAAGAAAAGTCTTTGTGTAAACAATGATGATGATCCTTTAGATGATGAAGACAATGACTCCTCTATTGAAGATAAACTAAATGACTTCATACTTATGGCCAAAGAGGATTGTGATAATAAAAGCACAGAAAGTGAGGCTAATGAAGAAGAAGCTATGGTTGATATGGAAGGAGAACTGATCAGTGCATTGGAAGAGATTGACAGACTCGGAATTAAGAACAGAAAACAAAAACAATTGTTGATACAGTTCATGAAAGACAGTAAACAGACTGATGAAGACTTTTCCCTGCTAAAAGTAGAATTAGAAGAGGCAAAGAAAATCGAGGACATTCTGAAACAATAGTTATCAGAAAGGAAGGAAAGATGTAAAGCTCTAGAAGAAGAAGTAGTGAAAACTAGGAAAGAGTTGGAGAAGTTTCAAGCCTTGTATCATAAGAATCTGTCAAGTATCAAAGGCTTAGAAGTATTAGCCACCATTCTAAATCAGCAAAGGAATCCAAAGTTGAAAATTGGTTTGGGTTATGAAGAGGGATCAAGTAGTGGTCAGCCAAGAAATAAAGAATCCATCAAATTTGTCAAATCTACAACCAATGACAACAACAAACCTGCAGAAACAAAAGAAGACAATCAGCTGCCTAGGAGGAGTAAAGAAAAAGGTTCCAGGACTGAATCTGTAGAACAAAGAAATAATGCACTCCCTGCTCAAGGAAATCATCAGCATGGAAGAAATCGACATGTTCAAAGAAGACAACCATTTTCCAGGTACCAACGTTTTTTCTGTGGATATTGTTTCTTTTTTTCTAACTTTGGTCAGAAAGTTGTAAACTGTTCTTTAAAATTAAATTATGAGCAATCAAGACATTCAAGGTATAGATATCTGCCACAACAAAGAATGAGACAACCAAGTAACAAACCACCATAGACTACAAATCACTTGATGGATGGGAAAAGGACACAAGTTAAGCATAACAATGATTATGATCCTTTATTCAACGAACCATAATGTTACATCTGTCATAACTATGGACATAAATCTGTTGACTGTTGCTTAAGGAACTATGAACCAGATTTGAATTCCCTTGCTGAAAATGTCAAGGTTTGGAAAAAGAAAGAAAGTGACAAGTGTGGATTAGTATTGTTAGCTCAAAGACAAACGAAACCTTGGTTTATAGACAGTGGATGCTCCAAATATATGATGGGAGACAAAGGTAATTTTCTATCTCTAAGTGAAAGCAAATCAGGAAAAGTAACCTTTGGAAATGATGCTCCAGGTAAAATAAAGGGTAAAGGGATGGTGAGCTTAAGTAATGGAAAAGGAAAAGCCCAAGATGTTTTGCTTGTAGATGGGCTGAAACACAATCTGCTCAGTTTAATTCAAATGTGTGACAGAGGATGTGAAATGGTGTTCACGTCTAAGGACTGCGATATAAAGTCTGCAAACTCAGGACAAGTGGTGGCCAAAGGCATAAGGACAGAAAATAATGTATATGTGCTGAAAGAAGATAGAGAAGAGTTTCATCTAAGAAAACATGATGAAAGTTGGTTATGGCATAGGAGACTTGGACATCTAAACTTTGACCACTTAATCAAGCTCAAAAATCTTGAGGCAGTCAAAGATCTTCCGAGAATATCAAAACCCCAAGATTCTATGTGTAAACCTTGCCAAGTAGGAAAGCTAACCAGGACACCACTTAATTCCAAGAGCTTTACTTCAACAGAGAAACCACTCTAACTAGTCCATATGGATTTATGTGGACCATCAAGACAGGAAGGCACAGGGAGAGAAAACTACTTCATGTTGATTATTGATGATTACTCCAGACTTACTTGGGTTGCCTTTCTCAAGGAAAGAGCTAAATCATTTGAGAAGTTTAAAATATTTAAGGCTTTAACTGAGAATCAAACAGGCAAGAGGTTAAAGGAAGTAAGATCAGACAGAGGAGGAGAATTTATGTCAAGTGATTTCAAGGAATTCTGTGATAAGCATGGAATCAAGAGAGAATACACAATCCCAAGAACTCCACAACAAAATGGAATAGTTGAGAGGCAAAACAGAATAGTGCAGCAAATGGTCTGGTCAATGATGAATGAGAAGAACATTGGTCAAACCTACTGGGTAGAAGCAATACACATAGTAATCCATGTTCTTAACAAAGCCCACCTCATGCCACAAAGTGACAAGACACCTTATGAACTGTGGTATGGGAGACATGCTTCAATCAAACACTTCAAAGTCTTTGGGAGTAAATGTTACATAAAGAATAATGATGAGAACCTTGGAAAATATGATGACAGGGTTGATGAAGGTAT
>ML815655.1:18744-29713 GCA_009831015.1 Picea engelmannii
AACATAGTAATCATGCATAGAAACTACCAAAACAAAAATGAAATAAAACTTAAAAACATGTAATTAACCCACTTAAAAATTTATTTAAAGAGAATAATTCATACAAATTAAAATATCTAGTTACGTACCTCATCGACCAATGCAACATTTGTATCACCGTTCTTTTGTATCTTATTCTTGATCATCCAACTCAGCATTTGTATCATCATCCGGTTCATAAACAATGTTGAAAGGATTGATGATATCATCATCGTCGTCAATGTCATTTTAGAGCATATCTTCATCGATATCATCATCAAGAATTGGTGCATTGTCTACTACGCCTGGTTCATTTTCTTTGTCTTCTTCATCTATCAACCCATATTCTTCCTGCTCTAGATCTACATCATTTTATTCTTAAATATCATCTTCTTCATCTACAATATACTTTATTAGCCTTCCTCTTGGATCATATCTAAAAACAAATGACCAATCCCTCTTACCTAGAACCTTTGAGTAAAAGACTTGTTCACATTGACTTGGAAAAACATAACGGTCATTTGATTTTTCAAAAACCATTATTTTAATCATCGAAAATTCATTGGCATGTTGAATAACAGTTATTTCCTCATCATGTTCATGCATTTGTAACCTATACCATTTGACATCGAACAAAACTAATTTGAAGGAATTAAACTCACACTCAATTATATCATTCAAAAACCCATAGTATCTATTTTCAAATTATCGAGGACGTCTGTCACTCCTAGAGGAAACATTAGTGACCTAGAATATTGCAGTTGTCCCACTATCAGAATTTGTTTTGGTTTCATCCAACTATTTGATGCGAAATTTACGACCATTGCACCACATAGCCTTGTGGTGTTTCAAATGAAATATGCCAGACATGTAAAAGATGCATTGTCAATTAATAATAAACTAATTTATGTAACTTGGAAAGTATAATATGAAAAAAAACACCTACATTCACATTAATATAATATAAAATAAATGACTAAAATGGGTGAATTTTCTTGCCTTTCCATCTTTCAAACAATATGTTAAATCTATTTCCCTCTTCGTAACATCGGAATCTCCATTACGACGAGCTTCTCTAACCAATTTAGATAGTTATTTATGTGATAACCTACCACCATGATGTTTTTTACATCTATTAATCCATACCTCCATCCAATCAAGATTGTTTGCAATGTATAAATGTAGTGCATCCCAATCTTGAGCAAATGACCGATAAAAAAATCACAATTCACCAATATTAAATATTAGTTATAACCATGGTAAATATTAATAAATGATGAAAGAATAAATATTAAATGGTATGATCATATACACACAAAAAACGAAAAAAAAAAAATTGTATTTATTAAAAATATCCACAATTTAATTGTCTCACTTTCTTCATTGTACCTTTCCCCAACATCTTCTCTCTTTCAAATTTTTTGATGGATTTCACATCCCAAATGAAATCCACTGCATGCATAGCTTGCGTTGCTAATTTAGAAAGATACTGACTAATATACACCATGGATTCATATACCATATATCCCTCCACCATAGAACCCTCAGGACGTGCTCTTTTTCTAACCAAATCCTTCAATGATTTCAAGTGCCTCTCCACCATCCACATTGACCTTGTGTGTACAAGTCCACACATTCCAATCTCCTCAACTTGGTGTATGAGGTATTGTTCTTGTGCATTGAAAAATGTCGGAGGTAGCTACTTCTGCATTTCACACATTAGCCGAGGAATTTCTCTCTTACAATACTTTATATCATCTTCATGGATTTATTTCAATAACAATCTACAGATCATGACGCAATAAAATAACATGTTTCAACAAAACATAATACATATTACATTAAAAGTAAAACACATGTCATTAAGTACAACAAAAAATTGAATTTTGTTTTTGCATATATATTGCAGCTACTTACCTCATTTTTTTCCAAGATCATATATAACTTGTTTGACTTTGTTGTCAAATTCATTTGGGAGAGATAGAGGTATAACATACTATAACAATAAAAACAAATCATTACTTTTTCAAAACTAGACAAAAAAAATAAAATCTCAAAAAATGTATACTACCAATATATAAATATGAATACTAAAATGATTAATTACCTTGATGAAGGTATGCCAATCATGTGTTTTTACCCCACCAAAATCACCTTTCTTTATTAATATATTCTTTATGTTTGAACAAAAACATGTGGGAAATTTAATTTTTTGAATGACCTCTTTTACACCATTGCTTTGATGCTTTGTTAATAACCATCAGAGGTTATTTTGATCTCCATCGTTATTTGATCGAATCACACTTTTAATTGCATGATTGGATTCCTGAATTTCATTACAAATTTTGACATTTTTTTCTTTATCCCTCCTGCCATCTATGATTCGCCATAACGTTTTTGTCACATTCTTCCCGATATGCATTGTATCAAATAAATGAACTATTTTTAGGTCCTCGTAGTAAGGAAACCTCATGAATTGAGTGGGATAGCATTTCATTCTTCGTGGAAGCCCATTATTACTACCTTCATGACGAGGACATTGATGAAGCATAAAAAAAACAGAACATTATTTATCAAATGCAGTAAAATAAATTGAATAATTAAAATAAAATTAAACATGATTCCATTTACGATACATAAACAAAATGCATACCTAGAGGATTAATTCTTTCATATGCCAACTTCCATAGGTGAGGTGTCGTTCTTTGTGGTTTTAGTCCAGTCTCTTGTTTACCATTGAAAAGATCTTTTTCAGTAGTACGATACTTATGGTTATTAGAGAGGAAGTTTCTATACTCATCAAACACCTCCTTTCCTAAACTTTTTGACCGACGATATTTCATCTTAGGACCACAAACTGGAAATGCAAATTTACCCTTTGTTTGAAGACCTGCATAGATGGATTAATGTGAATTATTAATATATGAAATGATTATTTAAACAGCATGCATGATATATTCAATTAATTATATACTATTCAAGTGTGCAATATGGAACGTTACATACCACAAAAATGTGTTAGTCCTGGGGCATCATGAATTGTCCATAAAAGTATTCCACGACATTGAAATCTCTTCTTCCCATTTGGTTTACAGATGTCACACATAGTGATGCCCTCCCATAACTTTAGTAACTCGTCGATAAGAGGCTCGATATACACATTCATATATTTAACTTGGTACTTACCTAATTATTTTAAATTACACGAAATTACTACCATGGTATGTATATATACGTAAATAAATAAATAAAAGAAGTTATGCAAAAAAAGAGAAAAATGAAAATTTTACATTCGAAAAATTAATGTAAGCAAATGCCTGGAATAATCATTGCCAACATTATGTGCTCCCTCTTTATTGACATCCAAGGAGGAATGTTATTGTTGATAAAAAAAAATAGGCCACACTGAGTAAATAGACCAAAGCTCTCCAAATGGATTAACAACGTAAGCTACCAATGAAAGCCTAACATTACGAGGTTCGTCTATAAATTATGTCCATTTTGCATCAATTTCCTTAAATGCATAACCATCTGCAGGAATTCGAAGAATGCCATCTTCAATTTTCTTTCATGCAAGGTAATCCATAAACTGTGTTATGCTTTGGCACGTGAACAATCGCTACAAACGTAGAATTATGGGAATATGTTAGAGAACCTTTCGAGGGACCATTTTTGTTACTTGATCGGCTCAATATATATTGATACCACATATTGGGCATTTTGTTTTTGACACATGTTGTCCATAATATATAATATGATCATCAGTACATGCATCTATACTTTGATAATCCATTCCAATGTCTTTCATAATGGCATGTAAATCTCGATATGTGTGAGGTAAAATATTTGATGAGGGTAACAGAAATTCACCTAACAATCTAAAACATAAAAAATAAATAGTTAATGTAAATAATAGTAATTGTAAATATTGAATTTTTATTTTACACATTAATTAACACTAAAAGCAATGGGGAAAAATCAACCTTTATGTAGATGTGATGAAACATATTGCATACCTTAGGATTTGTTTCATACAAGTGTTCGACAAATGATTCTTAACCTTTAAGTTCACCAGTAGCAATGTAGTGGAGAGAATATTTGCTCTTGACCCTTTATAAAGTCATTTATTTTCCTTTTCAAATAGAGGTTCATCATAAATACCATCACTATTGTCCCCATGATCCTCATCTGGATGACCGAATAAGTCTTGGATCATTTGATTTGTCCCATCATCTTGAACTATGTTATTATTGTCATCTACTTCCATGGGATCATTAACTTGATCTTCATTATCTGCTTCATGTTCTTCATCTTGTACAACATCATTTCTACTACTACTTTGTGCTTTTTGCAAAAAGTTAGGGGGCAAATCTAACTTTATAATTACAAAAAATCATCAAAAAATAGTGCATGTATAAAACAGTATAAAAGTTTGAGAATACAATAAACATTAAAAAAGATAATGAATATATATATATATATATATATAGCTAATTACCATGGGATGATATTTATTTTATCCCCCATCCATGTGCCCATATTTTCTACAATGTTTTTTAGTTGTTTCTATTAAAACTCTTTAGGGACGTCTAGTACAACAATTTTTGCAAGGGAAATAACATTTACCATCACCCTTTTCACCCTCTTTAATTTTTTTCCCACCTCTCATGTTTTCCGACATTCTTCCCCATAGACATATACTGAAAAAAAAATACATGTGAAGACCTTATACCCTTTTTGAACTGTCGTTATTATAGCAAACTTGTCACAACATCTGTAAAATGCAACATATTTATAGATTTTATATCATCACAATTCTGACGATAGTTGACCAAGTCAAAGTTGACTTGGTCAAATACTAGGTGACCGTTGGGGTGGGGAAAACCTAGTGTCCACAACGTCGCAAGTGCGATGAATATTTGACCAACATCACAAGTGAGACAAAAATTTGGCGTCGTTGCAAGATAGACGTCCTCTGAAATTCGTCGCAAGAGAGAAGTTTTTAGTAGTACATCACAAGAGCGACGTTGTTGGGAAATATGGAGAGAAAAAATTAAAATTTCCTCTATTTTTCGACAGTATGGCCAATTTTTTCCATAACGTCGCAATTTTTCCAATATGTACTAGTGTTTAGTATTCTCCCTGATATTATTTGTACCTCATTGCATTCAACATGAGAGATGCAATATGTAGGTAAAGTGGGAGTTTTAGCCTATTGGGAAATCTTGTTATTGGGGTTCAGGTTAGCTTGAACGGGTAACTAGGGTCATGGTGGAGGGTTACTGGGTAGTACATTGGGTGGTAGAGGTAATGGTTGTTATGGTATAGGAAAAGTTTTTTTTTTATAAAAATGGATGAGACTGGGCTGGGAATTTCCCCCCTTGAAAAGGAGAATTTCTCCATCCTTGAGACCATGGAATTTTTTCATTTGGATATTGTATCCAAGGTGTGGGATACTGCATTTGCGATGAGTTGGGGAATTTCCATGGGGTTGAGGGGTATTGGATTTTTTGTGGGATCTGGATATTATACATATGAATCCAATGATTGAAAGGTAAGGGTGGGTCTTGAGGCATACCTGGTAGACGAGCTTGCCATGGTTTTTCTGAGATGAAATATGTTTTCTTTGTCTCCTCATTTGATCCCTTAAATACTCCTTTCAATCCTAGAAATGATGGACAAAGTTTTTTTGGGTGATTTAGTTTGCAGATATTGCATACCTCTACGTTGTCAATTGAGCATTCCCTACGAGGATGTTTTTCCTTACATTTAGGAAAAAATACTGTCAATTTATTTTCTACTTCAGCTTGCTTTTTCTTTACCTACAAAACATCCAACTATGTAGTTAAAGAGATAAGGATATCGGTCTTAAAATAATCAAATAAATTACAAATTTCTTCTCTTGTCACTCCACCATTGGTGTATTTTTGTATCCTTGTAGTAGTGTCTCGTACTTGGGCTCTATTTCTTGATGACCCTCTTGATATTTTCAAGCATAAATCAATAATGACTTCAAGTGGTTCCTTTGATATATCTCCCTTCCCCATTAGGTTCATCATATCCATACATTCATCTCTCATTCCTCGAATCATAATTGTTTTCAAAATATCTTTATCCAAATCATTATGTTTATATCTGTTAGAAAAATGGGTGTGCTTGTTTCACCATAAACAATATAGCAATATTTTCACCGAACCATAGTCACAAAGGCCACTCCCGAGCACCTTAACCTTGATAGACAAAATAATAATGATAGCATACCAATAGCCAACCAAGGCTAGTGCACAAGCAAGGATAGCCAAAGACCAAGAAGAAATTCCAAACCAATAACCCAAGACAAGATCACTACTGCAACAATTGCAGTTCTCCTTCACTCATGTGCACTTCTTGTCCTTATTCAGTCGTGAGTGAGTGATTGACAAATGAGATCTAGCTCCCTTTATTTATACTAGTCCATTTTAACTGACTAGGCCAACTTCTCTTCATGGAGGGTAATAACTCAATATTAATTTATTCTATTAAGCCAACTTGCCTTCTAGGGTTATTATCCAAAGATTTAGGGTTTCTCTTGCTTCCCAAAATATTCTATTCTCATCAAAAGTTACATGTGGAGTTTAATACCTCCTTCAACTACTATAATATCAACACTCCCTCCTATCTAGGGAGGTATTAAAGGTAATGGTATTGAGCACAAGCAAAGCATTCAACTTGTATCATCATCATATCCACACATGATATCTCATGATCAAATCATGAGAACTATCATCACTTATCCAACTATATAGTCTCCATGGAAATCAGAACAATTCCATCCAATAGAACACAATTGTGTCTATACATAGTAGTATATAGTTACTATCTGGTGGTACACAACCACTCCTAGTAGCACATTGCTACTAACCAGTGACACACAATCACTACCAGTGGATCGCATCCACCATAGTAGCATACAGCTACTTTCCATAAACATACAGTCTCTACAATAATCATATCATCTGATATCAACAATATCATGATACACACTGAGTCATGTGGGCCATTCTTCCACTCACATCTGTGAGATATGGAAGAGCATCTTCCCTCAGAAAGTAACTCATTAGCCATGGGATATCTGGACTATTATTCCCAAGCATAGAAGAATAATTTTCCTTGACTTTTGAGCCTGAACCATTCACCTAACCGGGCCATTCCTCCGGCACTAATCATAGTGCAACCTGGAGAGAATGAGTCTTCCCTAGGGAATTCATGTCCCTAGTTTCTAAACCTGAACCATTCACCTAATTGGGCCATTCCTCTGGAACTAATCATAGTGCAACCTAGAGAGAATGATTCTTCCCTAGGGAATGACTATTCAGACCATTCCCTAAGGAAATTATTGTCTTTCACTAGCCTCCAAAAAAAACCATTCTTTGAAACTTCTCACAACTATGAACTTCAAAAGAATGATTGCCCAGTGAAGTAGACCATTCTACTTGACCACTACTCAAAGTGAATGCCAAGAAGAATGACTATCATAGACCATTCCCCCACACTATCCATAAGGTGAATCATTTTTTATGTTACATAAATAATATATCGAACCATTTTCATTACGAAAATGATTTTCCGATATGGACTATTTTCTAAACCGTAAAATGATTGTCCATCATAAATTTCGAACCACTTTCCGGACTGGAAAGGAACTACCCAACCTAGACCATTTTCCAAACTGGAAAATGACTGCCCATGAATCAATAAAATATCATTTCTCCCTCCCAACCTAGGGAGCAATCTCTTCCCTTTCAACTAAGGGAGCTATCTCCACGAGCCCCATCTTGTCCCTTAATTATGATTTTTTTTTCTTGGACAAAGGCTTTGTCAAAATATCTACTACCTACTCATTTGTGGAGATATACTGGAGTTTCAATTCTCCTTCCTAGACTTTGTCATGAATAAAGTAGTATTTGATCTAAATATGTTTTGATCGGTCATGAAACACTGGGTGTTCTGATAGCCTCATAAAACTTCTATTGTCAAACTATATTACGGTCGAATATGATGCCTGGTCAAATAATCTAGAGATCATCTTCCTCAACCATACTGCTTCAGTACATGCCTCACATGATGCAATATATTATGATGTTGTTGTGCTGAGTGTGACAGGATTTTGTTTCCTATTGGTCCATGATGTCATAGCAGATCCCAAACTGAAACACATCCCTGAAGTACTCCTTATGTCTTCTAAAATCCATGCCCAATCTAAATATGTGAATCCATGAAGTTTTATATCACTCGATGAGATGTATCTTAAACCATAGTTTAGCATCCCACAAATATATCTTAGAATGTTCTTTGCATCTATCCATTTCTCATGTATGGGTTCCACCTGGAACTGGCTTAAAGTATTTACATGAAAGTAAATATATGGTTGATTATTCACTAGATACATCAACAACCCAATCAATTGTCGATATAGGGATAGGTCTACAGGATCATAATATAAGTCTCTTATTTTTCTTATATTTGTGGTCATAGGAGTGACCATAGATTTGCAATTCATCATTCCAAATTTTTGAAGAATCTTCACTACATACTTTCCTTGTCTAAGGAAGATTTCACCATGCTTCTGACATAGTTCTAGTCCCAAGTAATAGTGCATGAGACCAATATCTTTCATATCGAACTCAAAATATAATTCCTTCTTACACTGGGTGATGAGAGACTTTGCACCTGTTAATAATAAATCATCTGCATACAGTAGTAGAATTATAAGTGCATTGTCCACAACCTTGTAGTAGAGATTTGGATCTGCATGACTCTTAGAGAAACCAAGTCTTATTAAGTAATTGTCAATTATGGCATACCAAGCTCTTGGAGCTTGCTTGAGTCCATACATGGATTTATTTAATCTACAAACATGAGTTTCTATGGGATGTACCTCAAAACCTTGAGGTTTTTCAATGTATACTTCTTCTTCAATTTCTCCATTGAGAAAGGTTGTCTTTACATCCATCTGATGTAAACTCCATCCCATGGAAGTAGCAAGAGACATAATGGCTCTAATAGAAGTATATCTAGAAATAGGAGCAAATTTTTCGTCATAATCTTCTCCCTCCTTCTAGGAGAACCCTCTAGCCATGAACCTTTCCTTGTATTTATCCATGCTTCCATATACTCCATGTTTGATCTTATAGACCCATTTTGAAGTTACCACTATTTTCTCCTTGGGTATAAGAACGATTTCTTACATGTAATTTTTCATGATTGACTTGTATTCTTATGCCATGGCTTATTTCCACTGTTTCTTTTGACCTGCTTCTTCAAATGTGGTGGGTTCTTCATTTATAAGTTTTGTCATATATGTTACATAGATGGAGAATATTTTTGGTTTCTTGCTTTCTCTAAAAGTGCCACTTGGAGCTTTGAGTCTTTATGTTTCTTGTAGAGAAGCTTCAAGCCAAGTTGGATGTTTTCTAGTTTTGGGTACAATGACTGATTCAATAGGTTTGCATGGTTGCATCGGATGATCAAGTTGTTTTGGTTCTTCATTCAGACTTTCTGGAAGACAAGTTCTTTCTTCTTTAGGCTCTTCATATTCTTCTTCCACGGATTCTTCTGTAGATTTCTTGGAATCCATATTCTCATTGAAGGTTACGTATTTTCTGACTTCAATCTTATGTTGTTCTGGAATATAGATTTTGTAGGCTTTGGAGGATTCATTATATCCAAAAAATATTCCCTTCTTTCCTGAGGGTTCTAGTTTCTTCCTTTTATCCTTGGGGATATAAATGTAAACAAGGAACCCAAAGATTATTAAGTGTTCCACATTAGGTTTCTTTTCTAAGAAGGCTTCTTCTAGAGTCATATCCTTCAATATGCGTTGGGTACTTATAATATGAACATATATTTCTTTCATGGTTTATTCTCCCCGTAAATACATGGATAAACCTTGACCATTCATTAGTTCCTTCATGGTTTCTTCAATGGATATATTCTTCCTTTCTTCTGCACCATTTTGTTGAGGATTGTGAGGAATGGTTAGCTCCCTCCTAATCCCTATCGATTTTTAAAAAGAAACAAATTCCTTGGATGTGTATTCTCCTCCATTATCTATTCTCAAAGTCTTGATTTTCTTGCTTGTGAGGTTTTCTATTTCTTCTTTGAATTCTTGAAACTTGCTGAAAAATTCATCCTTTATCTTCAAGAGATATAACCAAGTCTTTCTTGATTAATCATCTATGAAGGTTACATAATAAAGAGAACTTCCTAGAGATTTAAATCTCATCGGACTGCAAACATCTGAATGTATTATATCTAGGATTTCCTTAGATCTATTATCGCTACTTGATAATGGCTTCTTAAAATTTTTACCAAGTGCACATACTCTGCAAATTCCTTCATGTGTAGATTGTAGTTCTAGTATTCCTTCAACCATTTTCTAGAGGAAAGGTAATTCTTGATAGTTAAGATGAGCATACATTATATGCCATAGTTCACTAGGATTGAATTCATCATGTATAAGAGCTTCATCATTACGTTCTAGTATTCTATATAATATGCCTTCACGAGTTCCAATAACTCTAGAATTATCTATGTTGGAGTATCTATACCAAGACAGTACTTCACCATATACAAAGGCTATTCTATTTCCCTTGTCTTCTAGGAAAGATATAGATACAAGGTTCTTTTCTAAACCAGGTACATATAAGACATTACTCAAATGAACATTGTTACCCGATTCCAATTTGATGGAGGCTTGACCAATTCCTTTGACTGGATAGGTGTTTTTGTATCCAAGTTCTACTTTGTGAGATGTCTTCTCTTCATTCAAATTTGAGAGTCTGACATGGTTTCCTTTCATATGCCTAGAAGCTCCAATGTTAATTATCCACATTTCATCTTCAACCGTTCCTGTAAGAGATGAATAGTCTATATGATTTACCTTTTCATTCATGATTTATGTTGACTGACA
>ML815656.1:89270-103473 GCA_009831015.1 Picea engelmannii
TGTTGCTACTTGCTACACTTAGATTTTATGGATGATTCAAACTCTTACAGATTTGAAGGTAAATTATACTGATATGATTACAATTCATTGTGATAACACTAGTGCCATTAGTGTCTCCAAGAATCCTGTTCTTCATTCCAAGACTAAGCATATCCCAATAAAATACCATTTTCTCAGAGAAAAAGTCACAAACAGAGTTGTTAAACTGAATTATATCCCTTCCATAGAACAGATAGCTGATATCTTTACTAAACCGTTAACAGCGGTTCCTTTTGGATATCTTCGTCAAAAGTTGGGGGTTATAACTTCTTTCATCTAGTCTGTTCACCCGGTCAGGGGGAGTACTTATTGAATATCTATTGTATTTCTAAGCTGCTCATAGTTGACAGGAGGAGTATGTAATGCAACAACTCAGGGGGAGCATGTTTCTTCTTTGACATTGATGTCAAAGGGGGAGAAAGTGTGGTAATTTCAAGGATGCTACAGTGGTATAGTTGGACGTTCATCAAGGGATTGCCATCAATGCCAAAGGGGGAGATTGTTGGCATTTTTTTATACAAAGGCAGAGTATGTGTTTTTTCATTGATGGTGAAGATCGGCACGATCAATAGCATAGCGATAATGGCAAGATCAGCAGTGTAATCTCAGAAGGAGGAAAATAGTCAAAGCATGACAAAGGTTTTGTTTTGGAGCTTTGCAGATCAGGAAATCCAAAGGAAATAGGTTCAAACTCGCGATATGCAAAATAGCGATAACAATCCTGACTGTTGGAGTCATAGGACATGTGGCAAGAGATTGGAATTTTGCTGACTTTCACATTGGAGGAGTCAACGGAGCATGGTGTGGGAACTCGCAATATGCGAGATCACGAAAAGATATGGACCGTCGAATCATCAAGATCATGGACCATTGATCAAGCATGACAAAGGCACGTGAAGTTGAAAAATTGTGATAAGATCTTGACCGTTGATCCAAGAGGGACATGTGGCAAGGGATTAACGTTTCACTGACTGGAAAGTCAAAGGAGGGAAGTGCTCGTTTGATTGGAAAGTGGTCATATATCATAGTCACATTGCTCTATTTAGGAGTTCGTGACATGGAGACTCGAGAGGACTCATCATAGAATACCTGAGACATGAAAGTGCGAAATGAATTTTTGAATAAGGCTGTGGACACAGGCAGTGGTTACATCTATGGAAGATGGAGGAAGAAGCTAGCGGTGTTAAGTTCCATCTCGGAGTCTTGGCGATCACAACTTGGAGTATTGAGACCCTTCATCATAGGAATCATGATATGCGAGATCGCGATGAGATCTAGACCATCGGATCATTGGAGATCTTAACCATTGATCAGGCTTGATGAAGTTCACAAGTTTGCGAAATACGAAGCACCTTTTGGCGCAGCCTGTGGTCACCACTGGTGGTCACGTGAGGGGAAGAAACTAGCGGTGCTAAGCTCCATCTTGAAGTCTCGGTGACTACGACTTGGAGTGTTTAGACCCTTCATCATAGGAATGTCGAGATGAAAAATCACGAAATTCAAATTATGTTTAGCGCTCGGTCACAGCGAGTGGGCATATGAGATAAACACGAAATCATGTGGATTTAATCCAACGGTGTTGGTTAATTGGAAACTTGATCAAAGGGTTACTGTTTCACCTCACAGGTAATCGATCAGTTACGATTTAGTTAGAAGAACTGAATCGTGTCTCTTGGACGGTTGGCGATTCAATTGCTGAGGCATTTTTTCCCAAGAAGATTCGAGGTGTAACTAAAGTTGCAGTGTATAAAAGAAACATGCAGTGACTGTGCGTGGTTGGCTGTTCTGACTAAAAAATGAGTTGAACTGTAGAAAAGTAAAATTACAGTATGCATAGTGTGAAGAAAGCTCAGAGATAAGGAACAGAAGCTTAACATAGGAGAAAAGGTGAAGAGAGAAGAATGTGCACATATCAAAGACCATGAGAAAGAACAGATAGAAAGAGACAGTAAGTAAAGCCAAGTATGAACAGAGTAGAAGAATAGTATAGCAGAGAAGAATTGTAGAACAGTGAAGAAGTGGTAAGAATTGATTTATCTGTGTTGTTGATTATTCAATCATTTATTTGTAATAAGGGTGGTAGGGAGGTGCTAGGGAGGACTATTGTCCTCAGAGGTTCAAGTGGGTGCTTGAACACATGGAGTTGTAGCTTCCATCTGGTTGTAGCCAGAAAAACCAGGGTGGTAGGGTGGTGCAAGGGAGAACATTGGTTCTCTGATATATAGGTCGGTACCTGTGTAATTGGAAGTTGGTGCTTCCATCCAGTTGGTGTTGGAACTCTTAGGGAGTTGGTGCTTCCTTCTAGTGGGTGCTAGAGAAACCAGGGAGTTGTTGCTTCCTTCTAGTGGGTGCTAGAGAAACCAGAGATTTGGTGCTCTCAAACAATTTGGAGCTTGTAAAACAGAGGTAGTAGCCTCACATTGAGTTGGTGCTCAATTATAGATGATGTACAAAACTTAAAATACTACCTATCATTTCGAAGAAGAAGAGGTTTTCTCCCTTTATGGGTTTCCTCGTGAAAATCTATCTCTGTGTATATTTTATGTGTGAGTGATGCTCATTATTTATGTTGTCCATAGGTAGTATAATATTGATGGTCACTTGGAGAGAGATTAAAAATGGTTTAATTGAATTAAAATTGTTTAAGCATAGTAACAATTGATTCACCCTCCCTCTCAGTTGTCTTAGTAATTTCAACAGCTACACGTGTTAAGAGAGCACCAAATGTACACTAAGTTCAACAAGTGTGATTTACTTCAAAAGGAAATCCATTATATAGGCCACCTAATCTCAGTAGAAGGAGTGGTAGTGGATCCTAAAAAGATCAAGACAATCATGGATTATCATGCCCCTAGAAATGTGAAAAAGGTAATATCCTTCATGGGATTGGTTGGATATTACAGGAGGTTCATAAAGGGATTTTCCAAGATTGGTAATCTTATTACTTCATTACAGAGCAATGGGAAGAGATTTATATGGACACTGGAGTGTGAATATAGCTTACAAAATCTTAAGCATCTTTATCTAATGCCCTTGTTCTGAAGATCGCAAATATAGAAAAGTATTTCTTGGTTTGCATAGATGCTTGCAAAGAAGGATCAGTGGAGCTCTTATGCAAGAAGGGAAATTGATTTTCTATGAATCATGAAAATTGAATGAGCATGAGCAGAAAAATGTTTCATGTGATCTAGAGTTGGCAGCAATTGTGCATGCATTAAATATGTGGAGACACTACTTGCTCGGGAGATGAGTTATGCTAATGACAGACCATTGTGGTCTGAAGTATTTATTCGACCATCCAAGGTTGAATTATAGATAGGCCAAGTGGATGGCGTTGATCAGTGAGTTTGACTTTGAAATCAAAGACATCAAAGGAAAGGAAAATAGAGTGGAATATGCGCTCAACTGAAGTGTATGGGATATACACTTAGTATAAGAAAGTGTAGGAGAATATTACATCAAGGAGAGGATTAAAACCCTCTTGCAGGAAGATTATTTTTTCACTCAAGTGAAAGAAGGGTTACAATGAGAACCCAGGGAAAATAAATATGAAGGATATCAATTGGGAGTTGATGATCTATTGTTTTGTAATAACAGACTGTACGTGCCTAATTCAGAAAATTTGAGACGTTTAATTATGGATGAGATCCATAGAAGACCATATACAGGTCACCCTGTGTTGGGCTCTAAAGATGTCCTAAAATATAACCTCTATGCATCATCCAAAGGTAGGCGTTGGCACAAGAATTTTACTTGTCACCTACGTAAGTTCTTACCTTTCGTTTTCAATACCTGTCCTTCAGAGATGCAACCCCTACAAAGGGACAAAAATCATAACAAAAGGAACGACAATTGTTCTGTTCAAATGAACAGAAAAAGGAACATCAATCGTGACAAGGGAACGACATTTGCTATATTGGGCCGAACTAATGTTGTATTAATTGAGTTGTAGTACTTTCCCAACTATCTAATTTGTCAACCTGGGGTTCGTAAACTGACAAATCACACGCAAAGTATATGCAAGATTGAAGCGAGACTAATCTAATCTAATGTTTAAGCTACAATTGAAATTGAATGATTAATCTAACACACGATTGAAATAGAATCATTAATCTAACACACAACTGAATTAGAATCATTAATCTAACACACGACTAAAATAGAATCATTAATCTAACACACGACTTGGAATTGAATTAGTCTAGTTGCGTAAATGAAATTAATCTAGGAATGGGAAATTGCATGAAGGAAATTAATCTAGAAATGGAGAACCACATTAAGGAAGAGAAGATACAACAAGTGAAGAGTTGAATTGCATAACAACATATGAGATCTCTCACCAATGAAGCAATCTTATATTACAATAATCAAATCAATCTTCATAAAAGAATAATAAAAGCATGAAAACCAAAACCATGAATCAAAGCTAAGACTCCCTTTCTCTTTTGAATCCTAATGACTACTACTAAATGACTACAAAATAACTCTAATTAATTGAATCCTCTAATTGAATCCTAATTCCTATTGAATCCTCATAAAGAGAGAGCACTCTCTTTTATACATGAGAGTCTTGAAGATAAGATAACCATCTCATTATTACAGATCCACTTTTCTCTCAACCTATTTCCCATTATTACAAAATATAATCCCTTCAAATCCTCACACATATCTCTCATATATCTTGGATAAGATATTCCAACCAAATCTCCATGATCTTCTCCTTGGAATGGGCTTGAATTATCTCCTCAAATATTGAAATGGTGGAGGAAGTATTCGAGAATTCCTTTTGAATTAATCCTTCACATGATCCTACACATTACAAAGCTCACACATTTTTGAGATATATATGAAAACATGTCAATTTTCTAACATTTAATCACAAATTCCCTTTTAATACTAAAATGAATAAAGTGGAGAAAAATAAGGTGAAACCCAAGTATACTTATGGAAATGATTTCATGAAAGGTTAATGGGGCGATGAAATGTGAAGAATAATGAAGGGAAAGGTGGATGAGAATAGGACATTTCTGAGCCCCAACACCCTGGTTACCAAAAAATGGTGACAAAAGTAAGGCAACTGTAATATTAGTCTAGAATGAAGCAAGACGTTTCCTAGTACATTGATAAATGCATGGATTTTCAACAGGTAAAAGTTGAGCACAAACATCCTTAAGGTTTTTTACAGCCTTTTCCTATTCTTGAATGGAAATGGGAATGATTTCCATGGATTTCATTATTGGTTTTCCAAGGAAAATTAAGCAACATGATGTGATCATGGTTGTATTGGATAAGTTGATCAAGGAAGTTCATTTTATTCTTATTAAGTCTACCTTCAAAGACATGGATATTGCTAACGTTTTTATGAAGGAAAATTTCAAACTACATGGTTTACCCAAGACCATAATTTCGGATAGAGATGCCAAGTTCACCTCAAATTTTTTGAAAAGCTTGTTTGTGGGCTTGGGAATGCAATTGGTTTTTAGCATGGCCTACCATCCTCAAAGAAATGGTCATAATGAAAGAGTGAATAGAATGTTAGAGGAAATATTAAGGATGCATGTTATGCATCATCCCAAGTAGTGGGAGGAATATCTACCCTTGGTAGAATTCGCCTACAACAATGGATATCAAGAATCATTGAGGATGAGCTCGTTTGAGGTTTTGTATGGTAGGAAGTGTAGGGTTCCAATAGGTTGGGAAAATCAAGTGGATAGAGTCACGCTTGATTCAAAGTTTTTGAAAGAGATGGAACATGCAATGGTTAAAATAAGGCAGAACCTGAAAGTAGCTCAAGATAGAAAAAAGAGCCATGCAGATAGCAAGAGAACTCACCGAGACTTAAAAGTAGGAGATCATGCGTATATTCGAGTTAAACCCAATAGAAATTCCCTGAGAATGGGAATGTGTGCTAAATTGGCACCACGTTATTGTGGACTATTTGAATTCCTAGAAAGAGTGGGACCAATAGAATACAGACTTGCGTTACCACCTACTGTTAGAGCTCATAATGTGTTCCATGTGTATTTTTTAAATAAATATGTGCATGACTCTAATATTGTAATTGAATGGACTGTGATATAGGGGGAACTAGAAGGAGAATTCCAACATGAACCTCAATGCATCTTGGAAAGGAGAAACAATGCTCCAGAACCGATCCATTGTGTAGGTTAAGGTGCAATGGAAGCACTTTGGAGAAGATGAAGCTACATGGGAGCAAGAAGATGCCATGAGATTGACATAACTATTTTTTTTTCTGTATAATTGTATATACATGGAGTTTTAAACACTGAGGATGGTGTTTCTTTTAAGGGGGAGGGGAATGTAACACCATGTTTTTCCCCAATACTATGATTATGCTAAGACTTCGTATAATTATGTTTATGAACCATGTAATCATGTTTTGATTTAATGAAAACACCAAAACATATGACTGAGAGGGAATAGCCTTGAAATCACTAGACATGATACATAAGTGGGAATTGATGAAGCGGGGATTGATTGAGTGACTGGGAGAAGTGAAACTGATATTTTTTAATTAAGAAAATAGGAATCTTGTTTACAAAGCTTAATTATGCTTGCTAAGCATGGACTTACACCATCCAGCATACATGATCTGAATGGAATCATGTGACCAATTATGGAAGGTCAGGGAAGTGGTTGAAGTAGATAATAACTGTGACGGATTGGTATTTTGAATAATTAAGTGGCCAATTGAATGACCTGGCAACATGACACCACATATTTCCCCTTTAGAATAATAATTATGAACTTTGGGTTGCATCTGCAAAGAGGCTACAAGAATACCGAGAAGATAGGAGGAAGAAGAGACCAAAGGTGGAAAATACCATCAGAAAAATAACATAAGATAGATGGAGGAGAGACAACACACTAGACATAGTGAACACAGACCACTAAGAGATGAGTGGAGAGAGAAGAGGAAAACGCGCACAAAACAAGAACAAATAGTCACAAAGAGTGCCATCTAAAGACAAAAAATGAATAATGTTCAGAGGAAGAACTAGTGAGCGACGAATTCACAGGTTGAGAGAGAAATGAGAAAAGGTGCTTGTGGCATAGATTGAAGAAGAGAATACAGTTGAAAGTTTCCTTGAAGAAAATAGGAAACTTATCCAATTTGAGATTGATCACCCTGAATGAGAGAAGACCTAGATCCAGATTGGATAAATAATGGGCTACAGCTTGCTGCAATTGGAAAGAAAATGACACTAGTAAGGGGAGGTCATTGAGGGATTGTTTGGTAGAGAAGGGACTCCCTTGTGCAAAGGAATTCCAATTGAGAAACTACATGATAAACCTGTAGATACCGTGATCTCGGTGGGAAGGGGGAAACTTTTACTTCTATTAGAGAGGAAGGAAAATAACCTTTCTAGATCGTCTTGAGTTTGGAGACCAGTTGAATCCTTTCCCTTGCGGTATCATGTCTTGGCATGGGGGTGGTGTACTATAGGAAGGCACTCTACAATATGGCCTAAGGTTGGGAGGAAAGGCATCCTCTCTCAGTCAGTTGGTGTTGACATTTTCCCAATTAGATAACTATATAACCTACTTTATTAGTTGTGTTTGAATGTTGTAATACATGTAAATGTTTGATGTAAATTGGAAATATAAACACTTATAATTAATTAATTGAACCTCGAGTGATTGGAATGTGACTGTTATAATATTTACTTGGTTTGACAAGTTATGAAAAAAAAAAAGTATGAACACCATGTGTCCTTAAGAACCCTACAACCTTGAGAGAAAAGTTTGCAATATATTGACAAAAACTTCATTATCCGGTGGTGCTATTGATATGAAGTTGAGGAGGTATCCATGAGAAACGAAGGACCTTGAACCCTAAGGATTTCACAATGTTCATGTGTAAATCTTTCAAGATATGCAAGACACTTATTTCTAATGACATTGATAGGCATTAGATAGTCTTAGAGTGGTTTTTTTACTCTTGAGTACCTATTCAAAACCCTAAAAATTGGCTAAGTCCTAAAGTTGGACCCTTAAACTAGTAGAAGAATCCTATGTTGGATTAAGAGAGTTTGCGACCGTTCATTTAGTAGGTGAGTAGATCTCAACCCTTCATCATGGAAGGCATAATCATCGGGAGCGATTGAGATCCAGGACTTGTGTAAAGTTCGACGAGGACAACGAAAACCTAAATACAGAATAAGGACCTTTGATCTCTCCGGAATAGCCTCGAAAAGATCTGGAATGTTGATGTGAAATGCATCATTGTCGAGAATCGAGAGTTGATGAAGTGAGTGTTGATCCAGAGAAGTGTCGACGACGATAAAGCCTCAAGGATTGACGAGAGTCGTCAATTGATATGTAGGTGTGGGTTAATTCTCCACCATATGTTTCCTAGCCCCGTGTAAGGAAAGAAGGGGTGACAAAATTATGTTGATGTGGTAAGACAACATGGTTGCCATAAAAACCTTAAGGGTGACATTTGTCACTAGCGGATTGGTTGGCAAAGCGAGACTGGTTTAGGAAGGCCTAGAAGCCCTTGAGATTTCAACTATAATCTAGACCATCAAATATGCATGCCACTAGATCTCGGTCGTTTGTCGGAGGATGTTGGGTATGGTCCAGAGGCTTGGATAGGGGAAAGTACTGACTACGATGAGATATTGGGGTTAAACGACAATCTTTGATCGATAGATAGGAAAAATAAAATCTTAGCCATGGATCCTTGTACGCCACGCCTATTGAACAGAATAAAGTTCAAAGGCATAGACTTATCTGTAGTGCAAGTTCAAGGTGCCAACATGATAAAATTCATTGTAATTCAAGTCCCGAGAGTAGTTGGATCTAGGGTAGTTTCGAAAGGAAGGATAGTCATAGAAAATTTGGTCGGGGTGTTAATGGTCCACATGAGTAAGATCCCCGACGAGGACAATGGAAGTAGGCCCAAGTGATCGGTACTGTTAATATAGGAAGTCACTGAGCTTGGTGGCATAGGTCATGTTACTACCACCAAATATGGCATGAGTAATTGGAGTTCCATGTGGATTCCACCATGTGGCCATGAGATGGAAATTGATGATGAAGGTTCTAGGACTTCGAAAGGTTGTAGCATTTTATCCAGACTTCGGATCTAGGTGTGGTAGTAGTTGTTGGATATATCTCAATGAGCAGAATCCATGTATGGTTCTTATTGATAGCTAGGATTTGAGCTGAGGAAGAGAAATTCATAACATCCCACCAACATAAGAGATATTAGGAGGTCGGGTGTGTTACAACATTGTATCTTTAATATATTTTTTTATTTCCTTGAAGTATTCATAATAATATACATCTCTATTATTTTTTTAGACATCATGAATTTCAGTTGTTGATTGCAATAACAATAACTTTGATCCATTTATTTAATGATCTCAAATGAATTTCAAAAATGAAAACCCCAATAAAGACCCATACTCTGCACTAGTTGAGCATTGTTTCCTTAGAGAAGAATTTTTCCATTAATCATTTTGATATAGAATTGATGTTATAATCTAATATCATTAAGTTGTTCAATTCACTTTTATATTGATTTTTCATTAAGCTGGCTCAAGCATGAAGTTCATTCCAATTTTAGCATTTTACTTGAACCATAGATAATTGCAGTTACACCATAAACAGTTTTTTGCAGCAACCAATATCACAAGATGTAATACCATACACAAGTACACAAGAAGTATCCTGGGAAACCCTTCTCAACAAGGGAAGAAAACTGAGCCAATCCTTTGCTATATTCTTCAAGAGAAATACCTCCCACACCATAAACCTTGCACACAAAAGGGTGCTCAAAAAACCTAGAAGACTGGCACCCAAGAGAGTTGTGCATTTCATCCCAATAACAAGTACTTGCTGAAATTTCCAAAGTCACACTTGTGTTATGTTTCCTCAATGGGGAAATTACCTTTATTTATATTATACTTGACATATCAAAAGTATTTTCTATTGGCACAACAGGTCCGACCTCAATAACTCAAAATATAATTAATAATAACCATATTAATTATCTTTCACTTTATGGTGGGACCATCCTGTACCCTTTACATCATAAATAGGGTTACATGTAAGTCTAACTCTTGGAAAATATAGCAAGGGATCTCATACACCCACTAGTGCTCAGCCACTAGGGGCACGTCCATATGTTCTCAGCCACAGGGATGTCGAAGTCTCTATCTCACTGTGTCTCACGGGAGAATCATCAGAATACACACTCACTAGTGCTCAACCACTAGGATCATGTCCACTTGTGCTCAACCACAAGAACATCCTACTCAACAGATATTTATCTCACTGCGTCTCACAGGAGAAACATCTGGATTATCACATCATCTCAACTCTCTACATAGAGGAGAAAAGTAAACCCATCATATGGGCTCCTTCACCCTTCACAGGTGTATACATTGTTTCATCTTTGTCTTCAAGAGAATGACACAAACAACTCATGGGCTTCCTCACCCCAAATAGAGGCACATAGCATTCCATCTTCATCTCATAGAGGAACCACACACCCATCTCATGGGCACACCCAACTCATGGGATTCATCAACCCCACACATGGGCACACAACATTCCTTCTCCGTCTCTGAGAGGAACACCACACCCATCTCATGGGCACACCCAACTCATGGGCTCTCTCTCAGGACGACTCACTCAGTCTGTGTCCTGGAGGATGTCTCACGCAATTGTAATCATCAACACTCCCACTCATCTAGGGATGAATTCTCCACCAGGATAAGTCTCTCACGGAAGTACTTGAACTTCGTCTTGGCAAGTGGTTTGGTGAAGATATATGCAATCTTCTCATGGGTAGGAAGGTAATACACGTGTACTATTTTTCTCTGTACCATGTCTCTGATATAGTGATAATTTATCTCAATGTGTTTCGATCTATCATGAAACACAAGGTTCTCAGAGAGATTCACATAGCTCTAGTTATCACAATGGATAGTGGTAGGATCCATCTCATGATCAAATAAATATGTCAGCATCTTGCAAATCCACACTGCTTCGCAGACTTCCACACTCAATGCTATATACTATGCCTATGTGGTACTCAATTCCACAGAGTTATGTTTCCTGTTGCAACAGGAAACCATGTTAGACCCTAAGGTGAATCAACAACCGGAGGTTCTCTTCTGATCCACTGTGCTCCCTACCCAACCTACATCAGCATATCCCTGCAAACTCAAGTCTACATTGAAGGCATATCTCAGGCCATATCCCGTTGTGCCTCGTAGGTATCTCAATACTAGTTTTGTTGTTATCCAGTGAGTCTGTATTAGTTGACTCATGAACTGGCTAAGCACATTCATTGCATAGCATATATCAGGTCTGGTGTTAACCAGATACATCAGTGATCCAATCAGTTGTTGGTACAAGTGTGGATCAATCTCGCATGAATCAACATCATTCATTTTCTTCAAATCCATCACCGTTGGTGTGGGCATGGATTTGCATTCTGTCATACCGAAATTTTTCAATATCTCCACTGTATATTTTCCTTGACTCGGGAAAATCTCATCTGTTCTCTGCCATACTTCTAGTCCCAAGAAGAAGTGCATCATGCCTAGATCCTTCATCTCAAATTTAGTAGCCAATGCTTGTTTTTACTCAACAATGAGTCACTCTAAACCAATGAGGAATAGGTCATCCACATATAGGACCAATATTAGGCACTTGTTTCCAACAATGTGATAATATAGGTTTGGATCAGCAACACTCTTGTTGAAGCCCAAACTCATCAAGAATCTATCCATTTTATCATACCAAGAATGAGGTTCTTGTTTTAGTCCATGCATGTCTTTCTTCAACCTGTACACATGATATTTTTCGTTGTGTATCATGAATCCTTTTGGTTGCTCGATATAAAATTCTTCCTCAATTTCACCATTGAGAAAGGTTGTATTTACATCCATCTGATGTAGTTTCCAACCCATAGATGTAGCTAGTGAAATGATAGAAAATATGGAAGTGTATCTGGCTACTGGAGCAAAAGTCTCATCATAGTCAACTCCCTCTACTTGTGAGAACCTTCTGGCTACAAATCTCTCTTTGTATTTCTCGATGCTTACATCAGTTGCATTCTTAATTTTATAAATCCACTTGGAAGTCACTACATACTTCCCTTCTGGTATTGGAACAATATCCCATACATCATTTTTCAAGATAGACTGGTATTCTTCTGTCATGGAATATTTCCATACTAGTTCAACCGTAGCTTCTCCATGACAAGAAGGCTCAAAGTCAATGATGTGGCTCATGGATGAAAGGTAGCTTGAAAATATCGTTGGTCTCTTTCTCTCTCTAGATGTCCCTTGAGGAGTTGTATTTTAAATTTGTTGAACCTGCACAAAATAGATCTAGCTAAACAATAATACACACATTTGCAGAGAGAATTGGAGAAAGAAGAAGAAGGAGAGAAAGAATAAAAGAATTTTCATTAACCATTGTAAAATAATGAATAATTTACACATGATATACTCTGTATAACTCAATGAGTGTGCACTGGAGGAGAACCAATGTTCCATAGTGGTGGTATAGAGTGATTTGGACACACACCATTAGTTACAGGAGTGAATTTCCACCTAGTCTAGTCTCTCAGGAAGTTACGGGAGTGAACTGCCACCTAGTTGAGTTAACTAGTAGACTAGTCTTCAGTTAACTGAATGAACAGAGAGTAGGTGAGGAGTTAACTCAGGGAATCAAGGGTAATGCACCAATATGGTGATGATACCAAGGCAAGTTCGAATTATCATGGTGATGATCCCAATGTTGCATGGTGAGAAAACCAATGCAACATCTAAACTCAACTCAACTAGTCAAACTGAAGTGTCAACTGAAAGAGAATATTCTCTAGGTGGAATATTCTCCCCTAAAATATAGGAGACTGGATAATGACTAATTATGACTAATAAACAAGGAAAAATATTAGGAAAAATAAATCCTAGATGTGCGTGAAGTAACTCCAACACCCCCCCCCTGAACATCACTGTGGTGAAAATAGAGAATGGGTCCCAGCAACGAGACCATGTTAGGTACCCAAATACAAAATATACACTGAAATAAAGTGAGGAAAGAGGGAAAACCTCATGGGAAAAATCCCGCCTCAAGGTACAATGTATGTAAAAATAAGAACTACATTTGCTAGGAAACTATCTCCTTCACTCCAAGATGACTTCACAGAGAATGGAACTTCTGCTCAGTGAAGGTCTTGGGGAAGATTTATGTCGTCTATTCTGATGAAGGACAAAACTGTAATTCGATGAGACCCTTGTGTACTAAGTCCCGGATGTAGTTCATGTGGATCTTGATGTGCTTCATCCACTTCCTCTGAACTGGATCTTTGCAGAACTTCATAGTGCTCTGGTTGTCACACCAGATGGTGATCGACCGATGAAACTGAATGCCCAACTCAGTGAGAAAATGTTGTAGCCACATAGCCTGAATGGTTATGTTAACAACCCCTCTGTACTCTGCCTTGGCTGAAGATAGAGAAATGGCGGCTTGCTTCTTGCTCGACCAACATATAGGCTTAGAACCAAGACTGAGTGAGTAACCAGATGTGGACTTGTGATCGGTGTTATCGTCAACCCAGTCAGAATTAGTAAATCATATGAGATATAATGTAGAGTCAGATGCATAATGAATCCCAAAGGTGATAGTTCTCTATACGTATCGAAGGATATGCTTTGTAGCCTTCCAATGTAGTTCATGTGGCTCCTGCATGAACCTAGAAACTACACCAACTGCATATGAGATATTTGGTCTGGAGTGTGTGAGATAAAACAAGCTCCCCACTAGTTTTATGTACAGTGTGTTGTCAACTAGTGGAGTCTCCCCACCATCCTCAAGTTTGACTCCTGATAGGAAAGGAGTCGGAGCAGACTTGCAGTCTGTCATGTGAAATCTCTCAAGGAGATCTCGTGCATACTTGGCCCTAGATAATTTGATGCCTGATGCATCCTAACTGATCTCAAGTCCAAGGAAGAAGTGTAGCAGACCCATGTTTGTCATCAAAAACATGTCATGTAGAATCCTCTTTACTATATTAATCGCTAAAGTCGAGCAACCAGTCATCAGAAAATCATCAACATACAGAACTAAAAGTAGAAGTGAATCAGTCATCCTGAGCATGTATACATTCAGGTAT
>ML815657.1:12550-28214 GCA_009831015.1 Picea engelmannii
AGGAGAGTATATATGCAGCCTGCGAACTATTTTCAAAATATGATTTTGAGAAAATGACAAGTGTAACCTTCTTCAGGAAAAAGTTCTTAATGAAGAGTTTGATCTTCCATTATCATGACATAATCATAATATCATCTCGATAAACAAAAATGTGGATAACAGTCAGTCATTCCAATATTTTTGTCTTGCCTTTTCAACCGACTAATGGAAGTCTACTATAAATCTGGTTTCCTTGAGTTCTTGTACCTCTGCAAGTCTCTGCGCCACTAATTCCTCTTCTGTCATACGTGTGACTTGTGCAATATACAGGCTTGGAGTGATGAACTTTGTAGGCACGACTGCCTCTCTCCCATAGACTAATTGGAATGGTTTGTATTTGTGGAGTTTCTTTCTGGTGGTCCTGTAGGCCCATAGTACAGTTGGAAATCTATCATCCCAGTCCTCCCAATTTTCACAACAGATATTTGTTAGTCCCTTTTCAAGAATCTTGTTGAAGGCTTCAACTGTTTCGTTGGCCTGTGGGTGGTAAGGAATGCTCTTGTGATGTTGGATCATAAATTTTGTTGTAAGTGTTTCTATAGTGTTTCTAATGAAATGATCTCCCTGATCGTTGGTTAAGCTCCTGGGACATATGAACCGGGTGATGATATTCTCGAAAATGAACCTAGCAGTAGTATCTGTCAAATAGTCTTGTACCACTGCTACTTCTGCCCAATGGGTAAGCTAGTCAGTCACAGTAATGATGTACCTGGCCTTTGAATGTTTGGCTATGGGGTTTATTGGTCCGATGAATTCAACTTCTCATTTCTCAAATGCCTGTAGATCTCTAACTGGTTGTAGTGGTAGTTCATCTCGGCGGGATGGATTGCCCACCTGTTGACAAACATAACATGATCTAGTGTATACTTTTTCATCCTTGAATAGTGTGGCCCACCAAAGTCCTACCTATATAACTTTCTATGACATGGCCTTTCCTCCTACATCGCTTCCTACGATTCCACTATGGAATTCCCAGAGTATGTCCTGCCTTTCATGATCCAGGACGCATCGTCTGAGGATGTTATCTAGTCCCGGTTTATACAATTGTCCGGTGATCAGCTGGTAATCTACTTCTCTAATGACCATATTTCATTTATGGGTTGCAGAGTATGTTTCAGGACAGGCCCCTACACTGAGAAGTATTGCTATGTCCTCCAGATATTTCGGTATGGCCTCAATCCTAAACAAGTCTACATCTGGGAGCTGGTCATCCACTGCTCCGCCACTTTCTCCTGACTCTAGCCTAGATAAATGGTTGGGTCCAACATTGCATCATCCCATCTTGATGATGACTTCAAAGGAAAATTTCTGAAATAAAAACAGCCATCTACAAATTCACCCTTCCAACATAGGTTTGTTAACTAGGTATTTTAGTGCAGAATGATCAGTAAAGAATTTGAAATGAGATCCTAACAGATAATGTCTAAATTTCTGTAAAGAATAAATAATTTCTAAGACTTCCCTTTCCATCGTTGTGTAGTTTCATTCTGCTTGTGACATATTTTGACTCACAAAATAGATAGGGTGATCCATAGCTCCATGTCCATGTTGCGTTAATATATATCATAAGGAAATTCCGGAAGCATCTACATGGACGTGAAATTCCTTCTCCTAGTTTGGGAATATTAGAATCGGTTCTCTAATTATTTTCTCCTTAAGTCTCTCAAATGCTTTATCACATTCATGAGTCCATTAGAATGTTTCAACCTTTTTCAGGAGGTTTTCCAGAGGTGCAGTAATGTTGGCATATCTTCGAATGAACCTGCGGTAGTAACCTGTGTGTCCTAGTGTGGAGCGCAACTGTTTAGCACTCATAGGTGATGTCATATTCACAATGACCGCAAATTTGGATGGGTCTACCAATATTCCTTCTCGATAGACTATGTGGCCCAACAGATTTCCATGTGGCACACAGAAGATACACTTTCTGAAATTTAATGAGATTTGCAATTCTTTGCATCTGTCAAACATCAGCCTTAGCAGTGCTACATGTTCCTTAAGAAGGATATATATAGTCCAATCATCCATATAGAATTATATAAATTTGTGAATGAATTCTATAAAGGTTGCTATCACAATCCTGGAAAAAACTGTAGGAGAGTTCTTTAAGCCAAATGGCATCACGTTGTATGAAAAAGATCCCCATTCTATAATGAAAGTGGTCTTTCTTTTGTCTTCTTCAGCAATCCTGACTTGATGGTATCTTGAAAATCCATCTATGAATGAGTATGTTTCCTTCCCCACAACCTGTTCTAGCACCTCATCGGTAAAGGGTGTTGGGAAAGGGTCATGCACACAGGCAGAGTTGAGGCTTTTGTAGTCCACACAGACTCTAATATCCTCAATGTATTTCTTTCTTTGAATGACTATCAGGCTGACCCACTTTGCTTCTTCTACCAAAAAAATGAGACCTACTTCTAACATATTATAAATCTCTTTCTTAAATTTCTCTTTTACTCTTGGGTTAAGATGGTATGGTCTATGTTTGACAGGCTTGCATCCTGGTTTTAACTCAATCTTCATTTCTCCCATGACTCCTTTGATTCCCTTTAATTCTAAAAATGTCTTTGGGAACAAATCCTCATATTCCCTCAGTAAAATCTGTATTTCCTGGCTAGTTTTCTCATCCTAGTAATATCCTACCATAGCTATCTTGAGTTGCTCTGCAGTCCCTATGTTGACTCTATGCAATTTTAATGGGTGACTGTAGGAACTATCAGTCTGGCTAGGTATGGTGTTTTGGATTTCTCTGCTCCCCTCTGTCTCTTTGATGGGTAGGTTTCTCAGTGCCTCTAAGTCGTTTAGGCTTTCTGAATCCTTGCTAATCTGATAGCATTATATAGTCTTCTCAGTCAAGGGTAAGTGGAGTTTAGTTTGAAGTTCTTGGGTATGCTTGGGACACACTACAAAGTTTGATATCTTATTACTATTGGTTGTAAAAAGAAGTTATTTAATATTTTGCAGTGCTAGCTCAATCTTAGGGTACTTACTTATGAATGAGAAGTCCTTGCAAAATTGAGCTTCTAGTGTCTGCCAATCGTTGGTCAGTCTTATGGTTTCCTCATATATGAACCAAGCTTTTGGGATTGGGCCTAGAGAGTGGGGAAATAATTGAACCCAGACGTGAGAAGGTATCTCCGCAGCCTGCCACTGTGTCACACACTGTTCGATGTGTATTCTAGGATATGATTCTCCATTGAACAACTGTGCAACTTGGAGCTTCGTCTGCATCTATGATTCTAGTTGCTCCTTATTCCAGAACCTGTACTTGATAGCTTGCTTCACCTTATCCCAAGTTCTAAGTATGGATTTATGGGTGGCCTACCATCTGGCGGGGGTTTTCTAAAAGGATACATATAGTACCGAGATTCTTTGATCTTCTCTCACATTCTCTTCCATATTCTGCAAAAAATTGTCTAGATCTGAGGTACAATTGTATACTGGGTGTTCTCTAACTTCGGTACCAACCCATCTGGTCATTCTGACAGTTGAGCATCTTCTTGAGAATATTTCATGCGAGCCTTGTTTCCAAGTATCAAAATCTAGTTCTGAATCTTCGTCTGCTGATTGTATACTTCTCCAGCTTACTGATCCATCATCAGTAGGGTTTATATAATCATTTCTTGTCCCCGTCGTTACAATTTACAACTGGTCTAGGTCTTCTCCCTCCATATTATTGTTTATTGGTTCTGTGTACCTGGGTCCTACATATGGATCCAAAGGTTGAACTACCTTGATTCCCTCAGCTTCAAAAGTCATGGTTTCCTTCTTTAAGTTGATTACTGCATAATTGGCATAGGCCCAATCGATGCCAACTAGTGCAGGGTAGGGGTATTTGTCTCCCATGATCTCAATGAATTCAAATTCAACTACTATTTTTACTCCTGCTACATCGATTTCCACATTCTCCAACCTTCCTATGGGACATATACAGTATTGGTTTTCCATTCTTAACTGAATTGGGGAATATGACAGTCTCGATTTTCCTAAGGCTTCCCAAGTCTTCTTAGGCAGAATGTTCACATCTGACCCTAGGTCCAACATGATGTCCTTAATTTCGAAGTCATCTAATTGGGCTACCAATTGAAATTCTTTTCTGGTTTGCACTTTTCTTCGCTTCACTCTCTGAGTACTCTTCTTAGTAATATTAGCCCTTATCCTTGCTTCTAAGGGTTCCTCATTCCCTAAGACTAGGTACAGCGCATTGCGCAAATTTTTTGTTAGTTGATCATTCCCTAGAATGTCAGAGAATAATTGAAACCAAAGGTCAACTACTTTCTGGGGTTGCTCATACTGTCTTAGTATGACTACAGGGTTTCTGGGTGCTGGGGGTGAAGCAAGGACTTGTGCCATATTAGGGTAAACAGTCGGTTGGGGGGGTTCTCTTGCATTTCATGACTAGGAATATTCTAGAATACTTCTATGGCATCTTTAAAGAACATCTTTTGCTTTAAGGGATCATACCTGTCTCCCTTAGGTGCTGCTTTTTGGATCTGAGGTAGAGCATTAGCATCAACTCCTATCTTCTCTCCTCCTCGAGTGATGATATTAAGGTTGGGAAATTGTCCCTTATAAATCCTCTTGATATCTAAACTGATAAGGTTAGTTCCTCTTTTCCATGCTTGGTCTTCCCACTTTGCAATTAAATCTGGGCAGTCTTCAATTGTGTGTCCGTTGGTTCTGCAGTGAGAGCACCATGGCCTCCTTAGATGAGGACAATCTCTAGCCAAGTGACCTTGTTCATCGCAGTTATAACATCTGCTTGGTCCTCTTCCTCTAGTTCTTCCTCCTCTAAAATCTCCTCCATCTCCACCTCCTCAACCTCTTCCTGTTCCCTGAGGGTTTTCATTCACCCTTAATGTTGTTCGGTCTAACCTGTTTGCAAGTGCATCCAATGCTCTACATTGATTGGTAGTATGTGTGGTAGATGCACATAACTCAATGTATTGTGTTTGGTACTGTCAAATATTTATGCATGATGGGGCACTGTCTTTGCCCATGCCTGTGGATTCGATAGATCTCACAATATTTCATTGTATGTGTTGCATGGCCTCCTGGGAAAGCATGATATGGGGTAGGGTTATGGAATGATGAGTTCGTCGAAACTTGTACAACTCCTTTTGTGGGTCCTAGTGGGGTTAGCATAAAATTATGAGGAGGTCCCAGTCCCCTCATTCTCATACATTCATTTGCTAGATGACCTTTCGTATAACATCCAGTGCACAAAACATGTGGTCGTCCTGGTCTGGGTATCACCAGCTACTGAATATTTTCTGTCAGTGTTGATATATGACCTTGTAGTTGCGCCAGATTTGCATCTACTAGGGGTCGGGTTTCTCTCAGGCTCCCGAGCTATCCCATCATGGCTTCAATATTCATTGATTTTTCCAAGGCATCTGTTAACGTGGCTATCCGTTGTTGTTTTAGCGGAATCTGAGTCAGAGGCAAAAACCCCTGAATGTACCACTCCCTTTGATGTTCTTTGTGTATTGGATGTGCCAACATCCCTATAGCATCTTTAAACTTTTGGTTGTACTCCTAGGATGATTCACCTTCCCTCTATTGAATCTCGTGCAACTCAGACAGAGCCTGTTGTTCTGACTGAGGTAGTTTGAATTATGTTATAAACCTCATCCATACCTGGCCAAATGTGAATGCTTGACCTTGCATCCCTGGCACTCCTGGTTCAATGATCTTCATGTACCACTTGAGAGCACAACCTCTCAAGGTAGTCTGGAACTCGACCATCTTATTCGCATTCGAAGTCCCTCTGGATCTCCAGATTGCTTTGCACAGGAACCAGTGTTGCTCAACATCTTTATCTCCATTACCCAAAAATTCTGGGTATCGGGAAATCGAACCTCCCACATGGCTGGCCATTGTTGATCCTGTTGTTCATATCAATTTTAACCCTAATGGTCATGCCTTTGATCTACCGAGGGATCGAAATATCCTCCCTATACCCACACTTCCTGGTTGTGACTGACTAACTAATTGTATTGGAACAAAACTAGCATGAGAAGGTAGTATCAAACTTACTGCTTGTGTATAAGACACTTGGGGTATGGGTGATTTAGGGTTGGCGCCACTGACTTCGGGGAAGTTTTCTTTGATCTGGGGGGTCTCGTTAGCTTCCACTGGGACGATCGATTCGACCAGATTCCTGATCTCTCCTATTATCGGGGCTAAATCTTCTCTTTCTCCTCCAAGATTCATGTCGGCTTCCTCTTGCCTTACATCTGTACCTTCTCCTTCTCATTCTGCTTCCTAGGGACTTATTTCTCTCCTCTCTTCTCTCTCATTTTATCTTTGACTGTCCATTCATTCCTTTCTTCTCATCTTCTACAGTTCTTCTATCTGTCTTTCCTCTACTTCTCCTGATCTACCTTCTTTCCTCAAATTTTCAGATTGTCTTGTGGCTTTCTTGATCTTGTCATGCCACCACTTCTCAACTATGGCGGCTCTCTTCAAGTCTTGCTCATCCCTTGAGTCCATTTATTTTTGTTTCCCCTCCATTTTTCAAAGAACCCTTCCCCTCTCTCATGCCATGACTCTCACCCCATCTCGCCCTACCCTAAGTGAGGGTGTTTACGCTGGCATCTCAGTCGGGGACATAATCAACATCCCTTCCTCCATCAAGAAAACCTTAATCCACAGGGGGATTTCTCTCAACAGTCTTCCCCTTGCCCCTTTCTTGAAAATTTCATCTACTTGCGAAAAGGACTGGTGGTTCTCAGCTACAAATTCGATTATGTATCCCTCTAGAGTGGTGCTAACCCAGAAATCCACAGCTCATGTAACTGGGCAATCCAGCCTCTGGAGTGCTACTAAATTTTTGGTATCCCATGCACAAATATTCTTGGCCCATCCTTGGAACTCTGGAGATTCTTGGAGCCTCTTTATCCAATGAAAAAATTCTTCCAGGAATTTAACCCAGAAAATCTCATACTGGTCGCTCGATCTTTCTGAGTAAAAGATTGCTTCACGAATGTTTTCCACTAATTTTCTCCTTAGTTCTACTTCTTTCCATATGAAGGCATCACAGTTCCTTTCCCACCATTGATCGATGCCATATCTATGGATAGGCGGCAGCATTCTCCCTACAGGTTCCCTTTTAACACAGGTCCTGGCAATGGAACCATTTTGTTGGCGCGAATTTGATCAGACCAGGGTCGTTCTCAGGTTACCAACAAAAGGTACCATGTAGTCTAGAGCACTGGTATTTTCATCTCCTCTAAAGAGAATTAGTCTCACCTGAAGTGCTACTGAGACAGATATATAGGGAAGGGTAGGGAAAAGACTAAAGAGGATCCATAGAGCAGTTAGAACTCATTCTTGTTCTTGCGCAAGAGACATTAGTAGATCTAAAACATATAAATGCACGAATCAAACCTACTTAAGTTGTGATCAAGAATTTAAATGTTGAACCATCAAAAAGAACTCATAAGCTATAAGGAAATACCGTAATCCATAAGTAAACATACAAAGACGTAACATATTTTGAAATTTGGTCCTACCTCCTATTATTTTTAGGATCTTTCTCTCATTACAGACTCAGAATTACATAGCAAGGCTCAGTACAGACTCTTGGCTCTGGACTCATGCCACAGAGCTCTAATTATCCAACTAATAGGTCCAATTCATTACAGACTCAGAATTGTCTTCCTTCGACTTCCAACAAGTCTCAACAACTAATCCCAAAACCTAGCGACTCTAACCAACCTGACTCAACTCAGCCCAGCTAACCAAATCATGAACTAATGAACCAACTGATGAGGGAACCAACCAACCAACCCTTTTACAATTATGTTCATCCCTATATATAGCTGGGTTGTGTATTCCTTTTCAACTTGCATGCTTTCTTGTTCAGTTGCAACTATTTGTTGCTTCATTGGCATCGCGCTGACTTCCGCAACTGCTTTATGTTTCTCTTTCTCCCAAACTTTGATGGATTTTGTGCAACTCGTGCTTAGTAAAAACTTGTGTGATTCCTTCTTAAAACCAAAGGGCCTAAAAACCAGTACAATTAGGCTTCCGCAAGGGGAGGAGTCGAGTCTGATGTTCCCCTTTTGAAGTAGCTCTTGGATATAACACTTGATTAAATAATTTTCCATTAGCGAGTGATGATAGACCGGTCCATTAGGAATATGTTCATCAGGGGTTATATCAATTGGATTCTTGACTTGGTAGTGCGTCGGTACCTTTGTGGGTGAGGAGAAGATGTCTATGTACTCTTCCATGATCCCATCCACTTGCTTCTACTGCAAAGAGGCTCTATGTAGAGGACATAGATGTGGCAGTGACCTTCTTCTTACTATGAGAACAGACCATAAAGAAGATGAACTTACCAGCCTATGAAATGACCTTACTACATTGCTTAGTGGATATTAAAGAAATAACGGTAGGTGGCGCTACCTCTAGTATCATGTACAATTGTCTACCTAAAGTAATAATAACACTGCAGGGTCTAGACTCATACATAGCATTTCGCTTCCAGAAATATGGTTTTCCTAAGAGAACATCACAAACTTCAAGGGGATAAATATCACACAATACCTCATATTTTAAGGGTGTGATGACATAGGGTAGACGACACTGTTGGATGATGCAGAGAGATATTCCTTGGCAAAGCCAAACGATGGTGTGGGGATGTGGGTTATTGGTAGGTCCAGTCGCTTGACGACCTCTATTGAGATCAGGTTCTTCTAACTACTGTTATCAACAATGAAATGAAGCGGAGCCCCCTTTACCCACATTTGTGAGTGAAAGAGGCATTCCCCTTCCTCTGGTTCTTATGGTTTGCTTGGCTGGAATTTAGTGGTAGTGATAGTGGCACTAGGTTTGACATCGATAATCCACTTCCCTCCTTCTAGATTTGATTCAGATTCAGAACTTGCCTCTGACTCGGAAGCTTTCATCTCGACCACCACTGACTTCTTGGAGCGACATTCCTCGGTATTGTCCCAAGGGATTTTATGGTATTCACACCACTTTCCCATGTCCTTTGACTTCTCATTACCCTTCTTGTGTTGTGGATTGAACTGGTTTTCTAGAGAGTGGCCATATTTTATTTGTCCCTTGTTTTTTGGGTTGGGGTCGCCTTTTCCCTGATTCGGCTGTGAGGAGTTTGCACATACCAACTCTCGCCTCTTTTGCTTAAATTTCTACTAGATCTTGACAACATATCTATAATTCCCACCTAATGATGTGATGTCCAGAAACTCCATTTCTGTTTGAATGTATTTTTTCATATAGCTACAATATTATGTCATTTAGACTCTTTGATATGCAATTTGGTGCACAGGGTATGGAAAATATTGCTGAAATATGATATTTTTTGGTCCCTTTTCTGACGCAGTGTGGTCCATCTTGTGTATTGGTCCTCGTAGCGTCCAACAGGGTAGTATTGTTCTTTAATGGAATCCCTGAAGGAATCACATTTGGGGGTGACTGCAAATATTTCATATTCTTCTATGGCCCTTTGCTCAGAGTAAGTATCCCACCAGTCCTTAACATTGGGGATGGCCTTAAAGAGTGAAAAAGTAATCTTTTCCCTGTCGAAAAAATTATGGACCGGAAAATACCATTTAATCAGATTTAGTCATTTATCTACAACATCCACATCTATCAATCCTTCAAATAATGGAATATCAAAATTTACTTGTACCTTGAAGGGGGTTGCATGGTCGCTTGATGAAGATGTGTCTCCTGTGGGCAATCGCCGAAGGATCTGCGAAAAGTTGTCAATCATTTCATTTCTTTATCGTGCAAGGGATTCCTCGAGAAAAATTTTAAAATGATATCCTACTCCATCATATTTATTCTCATCCCCGATGGGTTGTTTTCAGGCTCAGCACTACCGATCTTGCAAAGGCTCAACTAGTTCGAGTCCCAACTTCTTGTACCCAGATCTTGTTGGGGAAATGCACGAAGAAAAAAAATGAAGAGAAGATCGCTTTAATACCACTGATCCATATTTATGAGAGGAACAAAATGAATAACATATTGAATACAATAACACAGAGATACAAAGAACAACATCGGATATCCAGTGAACAACAACTTCTATTGAATAAATAAAATAGGTTGAAACTGTAAAAATGCATAACTGAAAACAACTTGCTTGAATGGTGGTAGCTATCTCTAAGAAGAGATATGGATTATATGCACATCCATCTGACAAGAATGATTACAATGAGGATCCAGAGGCCTTTTTAACATTTCTCATGAATTCCAAAACCCTATACATCCAATGTAGCGGCCTCGGCCAACAACAAGACTGTCGAGCAATGCTATTGCGGAATACCTTATCTTCTGCAAACTAGCTCTGACATACATATATGTATACATGAATATTTAAGTAATTTAATCACATAAACTAGAGTTGTTGCTACCATACAGACTAAAATAGAATTAACAGTAATTCAAACATGCAACGGAATACATGATAACATTCAAGAATCACAAACATGCATAACATATATAATTAAGCACAAAAATGATACTTATCTTTTAACTAGAGTAAAACCACCAACTACGTGCAGACCTTCCACGAACCTCCCAAACTTATACCACACTACTCGTCACTCTTAGCAGTAGGTCACCCCCGATTTGGGACTAAGTTCCATTGGGCAAGGGATTCCTAGCCTAGGAAAGGTCAATAGGAAATTCACACAGTTTAAGAGGAAGGATTCTCTCTCACGAGCCACTTATGCCCACTACTCATAGACTCTCATTCCCCACATGCCTGTCCCACCCCAGGAGTATACACCTTCACTATCACACACTCCATCAGTTGTTCCACCTCCCTTACCTTGGGCTTCAGCAATAGGTCGGATAAAAATTCTCAGAGCTCTGTAGTAGCTATAGGACTCTTTCAGGATTACTCGCCTCCTCAACACACTCTCTCACCTGGAGAGAGTTTCTCACAGGACTGACAACCTGCTTCTTCCATCCATAAAAGATAAATCGGGTAAGGTGAGGGGTAGCTCAGTAAATTATAGAGGTGCAAACTGGTCACGGATTCAACAATGGTGGAAATGGTCAGTTGTGGCTTTCTCAGTGCATGAATGTACCCCTTATGAGAGATGGGGCCAACTTGTCTAGCATAGCCAAGAGGGTGAGGGCGTGAGAGCCAAAAATCTTTGTGTAAACCTACCTCCCCGTGCCTAAGTGAGTGCATGGGTGTGTGAGAGTGCCTCCTCCCCCCCCCTCCCCCAACAACAAGAATTCCCTCTTAATTTTGCATGTTCCTGGGCCGACACCTATTGCTCAGGAAGCATGTTCCTTTTCCTTTGGAAGTCACTTGTCCTTCCCCAGGAACTTAGGATAAAAAAATATCCCCTTAAACAATTTTTGGAATAATAATAAATTATTATGCTCTTGGGATTAATCCCCTAGAATTAGCCCCTCTTTCCAACCTCTCGGCCCCCTCTACCTTACCCAACCTAGTGGATATTATTACCCCATCACTCTTTCTTCGTGGTTGGTCTACACGTAGCGATGTATTTATATTAATAATATGAATATTTACATGTAAAAAACAGGCTACTGGCCTTTAACACCTAGGCTCTCTGGCCTACTAACACATAATACTACCAGTTTATAATTGCTCGGATCACAAGACTACAAAACATGTTTACAACTCATAATACAATTGGGGCTCATCCTTGGGGTATTACAATCCCCTCCCCTTATTTTTGCATTGTCCTCAGTGCAACTCATTTACATAACATCAACAAGATTTTTAAAATCTTCAAAAAGATGTGAGTATTCTTCCCGCATAGCAGCCTCATGCTCCCATGTCACGTCCTCAAGACCATACCAAGTCCACTGGACCTTTACAAGACCTGTGGCTCGATTCTGGAGTTGTTTTCTCTTCCGTTCCAATATGCACACTGGATGCACTTGCAAGGCACCTTCTTGCTCCACCTGAACCACATTTCAATCAATAACATGATTAGCATCAGGCATATATTTCTTAAGAAATGAAACATGAAACACATTATGTACAGTCATGGATGTAGGAAATGCAATCATATATGCAACTGGTCCAATCCTTTCTAGGATTTCAAATGGCCCACAATATCTTGTTGCCAACTTGGAACAGTTTCCCAGCTTCAGGGAACTTCTGTTGGATTTCGCCTTCAAGAAAACATGATCACCCACTTTAAATTCCCTTTGGGTTTTGTTCTTATCAGCATAACTTTTATGCCTGTCTTGGGCAGCCTTTAAATTATGCTTAATCTTCAGCATTTTCTCTTCCATTTCCTTGAGAAATTATGGCCCAACTATTACTCTATCAGCTGGGTTATCCTAGCTTACTAGGGTGTTTCACTTTCTTCCATAAAGTGCTTCAAACGGGCTCATCTTCAGTGATGCTTGATACCCATTGTTATAGGCAAATTCTACCAAGTGTAGGTAGTTTTCCCATTGGGATGGTTTTTCCATCACATACATCCTTAGCATATCTTCTATCACTTGGTTCACCCTCTCTGTCTTCCCATTGTTAATGATTAAGACATTATTATAGTTCTTTTCATTTCAATAGATAACAATAGCATAATACAAGATCACTGAGAAATACACAATCACAAGAGACACAACATTTATCTTGGGAAACCCTCTAGGGGAAGAAAACCCAGCAAAACTTCCTTATTATAGACAGCCAATACAATGCCAAGAGATAACCCAAGCTAATACAAAAAGTCCTCTCCTAAATATGTGCCTCTCTCTCTCTCTCTTCTCCAATTGTAGCTTCGAAACTTGTCTCTCAATGAACAAGTGAGGTGTGTCTAAGTGAGGCGCTAGCCTCCTTATTTATACTAATATGGCACATGTGAAGTGTCTCTTCACTAGTAGGGCCGACTTCTTAAACTGCATGGTTATAACCATCTTTATTATATTTCGGGGCCTCTTTGATATATTCTGGGGCCGACTTCTTCTTTTGCCTATTACAATTATATTATGACCAATCCACAAAAGGGGATTTGGTCCTTTTACAATAGCCAACATGATCAATCCACAATGGGGATTGATCCAATGAATAATATATCAAATAATAATAAGAATACACTTTGCAGTTACATTATTTCAACACTCCCCCTTAACAAGAAGGGTATTCTTCAACAGCATCAGGCGAGAGAGAGAGGACAACATCATCAACAAAATCAAGTGGGTGAGAGGACAACATCATCAATATCATCCTGGAACACTAATTGGCATATCTATAAGTCATCGGAAGTTTTCTTCATCGACAGCATCGTCATTCTCGAAGGAATGCAATCATCATCTGCATCAATATCTATTAGTATAAAACTAATATATCATCATCATCACAGCACGAGGTTGGCTCATCATAATATAGGACTGGATTTACGTCACAACTGTCAAGCTAGAAGCTCAGTACTCGTCTTGATTTACGTCACAGCAAGATACTAGACTGGCTTTACGTCACAGCTTCTCAAGCTGGAAGCACAGTACTAGTCTCATCTCAACGTCTTTCTTTACATCACAGCACTTAAGCTAGAAGCAAGATACTAGATTGGCTTTACGTCATAGCTATCAAGCCGGAAGCACAGTACTAGTCTCATCACATCATCTTGTTTTACGTCACAACCATTAGGTTGGAATCAATATACTATATTGGCTTTACGTCACAGCTGTCAAGCCGGAAGCACAGTACTAGTCTCATCTCATCATCTTGCTTTACGTCACATCAATAAAGAAGGAAGGAATATACTTGTCCTGATTTATGTCAGAGCAATCAAGCTGGAAGCAGGATACTAGACTGGCTTTACGTCGCAGTTGTTAAGCCGGAAGCATAGTTCTAGTCTCATCACATTGTCTTTCTTTACATCACAAGAATAAAGATGGAAGCAAAAGATGTCTTATCACAACAACTACTCCCCCTTTTGAGGAAGGTCATTTCAGACTATACAAAGCTTATCTCAAAAGTCTCAAACTTTACATGAGATAGAGGCTTGGTCAACACATCAACAACAAGTTCATTCGTGTTAATGTACTAGAGATTTATGGCTCCTCTCTACACCATGTCACGGATGTAATGATATCGGATCTCTATGTGCTTTGACCTATCATGGAATACAGGATTCGTTTTCATCTTTATGCAGCTCTGGTTGTCACATAGGATAGTGGTTGCTTCCATCTCTAGGTCAAATAGACCGGTCAGCAAGTTTCGAAGCCATATAGATTTGCAGCTGGCAGAACATGTAGCAATGTATTCTTCTTCCGTTGTGCTGAGAGCAATGCTGGATTGCTTTCTACTCTACCATGAGATCATGGTTGATCCTAAACTGAAACAACATCCTGAAGTGATTTTCCTATTAGAAACACTTCATGCCCAATCTGCATCAGTATATCCACTCAATGTGAAATCATGATCTCCATCATAGTTGAGACCACAATCTATTGTACCCTTAAGGTACCTCATCACATGTTTTGTAGCCACTAGGTGAACATGTCTGGGTTCTATCAGAAACTGACTCAAGGTATTCACGGAAAAACAAATTTCTGGTCTGGTGTTCATTAGGTACATCAACGATCCAATAATCTATTTGTACAGTGTGGCATCAATCAATTCTGATGAAGTGTCGACCAACAACGTCAGCTTCGCTTCCATGGGTGTATTCATGGACTTGCATTCCAACATGTCGAATCTCTTCAAGATTTTGACTGCATACTTCCCTTGGTTAAGGAATATCCTCTCTGGACTCTGGCATACCTGAAGACCTAAGAAATAATTCATTAGGACAAGGTATTTCATTTCAAATTCTGAGGCAAGTCTCTTCTTACATTCAGTGATGAGCTTTTCTTCTCCGGTTAAGAATAATTCATCCACATATAGCAGTAATATTACTGGTTGATCATTCATAACCTTGAAGTAGAGGTTAGAATATGCTTTACTCTTGGTAAAGACCAAGCTCATCAGGAAACTATCTATCTAGCCATACCAAGCTCTAGGAGCTTGCTTTAATCCATACAATGATTTCTTCAACCTACAGACATGAAACTCCCTGTCTTCAACTTTAAATCCTTGAGGTTTCTCTATATACACTTCCTCTTCGATGACACCATTTAGGAAAGTTGTCTTTACGTCCATTTGGTGCAACTTCCACTTCATCTTAGTTGCAAGGGCTATGATGGTTCTGATCGAAGTGTATCTGGCTACAGGAAAGAATGTATCTTCCTAGTCAATGCCTTCCTTTTGAGAAAAGCCTCGAGCAATGAATCTTTCTTTATACTTTTCAATACTTCCATCAGAAACATGTTTTATTTTGAAGATCCATTTGGAGGATAACACATCTTTACTCTTCGGTCTAGGAACTATTTCCCATACATCATTCTTTATTATGGATTTGTATTCCTCTGTCATGGCATATGCCCATTCTTTCATCTGAATGGCTTCTTCAAAGCAAGTAGGCTCCTTCTCTAGGATGTCACACATCAAAGCCGTATTGTTCGCACTCTTTTCGTCGTTTGATGAGCAAAAAGTGAGTGCTTACATGCCTAGTTGGGCTCTGCTAGTCATGACAGTTGTATGGTAAAAGGTTAGAAAGAAAACAACAAAGCTACTAACAAGAATTAAACAAAAACTAAATAAAAC
>ML815657.1:40359-77165 GCA_009831015.1 Picea engelmannii
TCGGATTTGATGTCAAATCGACTTGGGAGCCGATCCATTAGTGGTTGGGAGGCCGACCAGCTTCATAAATGCGTCGTTTGGCAGGCACGCGGGTTTTTCACCCCACAGCCGCGCATATGCGCTCCAGGTACGAAGACGTTGCGTGCGCGCGCGCGCTCAGTGGGTGCAAAGCGCCTTTTAATTTTTTGGCCATTTTGTATAGTTTTGACCCTTTTGCTGTGCTGTGGAATTAATCCTTGTTCCATGAATGACTATTTTTCTGTGCTGACAATGCGGAGTTCTTGTCGCCCTGTGTGGATGAAATTTCAGAGATAAAACGTATAGTTGGAGAATGGCTTTGGTCTTTTCATCTGTCTCGTGGTTCCTTGGGGAACACTATACTTCTCTCCATCTTGAATGAGCTTTCTAGCTCAAGCTAGATTTCTTTTATGGGGGATCGTCATCTGAGGCAGTTCTTGAAATTATACTATATCATGGTCTTCTGGAATTTCCTCATCAGGGGAAACTACGTCTTCCCTCACTGGTTCTGCAGCTCTAGGAACCTCCCTCACTGCTTCTGCAACTCTGGGGATTATGGGTTCTTCTTCACGTACTTCTTCAAGCTATCATATTCTCGATTTCTTGAGTGTTTCATCTTCATCAAAAATCACATCCCTACTGATCTCAATGTGGTGGTGACCTGGTATGTAAATTCTGAAGGCCTTGGATACCTCACAGTATCCCACAAATATTCCCTTATTTCCTAAAGGTTCCATCTTGTTTCTTTTCTCTTTCGGAATATGTATAAAAACTGGGCAGCCAAATATTTTGAGATGTCTTACCTCTGGCTCATTTCTGGTGAACATCTCTTCAGGGGTCTTGAACCCAAGTGCACTATGGGATAATCAGTTTTTCACATAAACAACTATCATTGTTTCTTCTGCCCATAAGCACATTGGAAGATCTTGATCATGGATCATAGTCTTCACAGCTTCCATTATCATTCTGTTCTTTCATTCAGCTACACCACTTTGTTGAGGATTATAGGGAGTTGTGAGTTCCCTCTTGATCCCAACATCTTTGCAAAAGCTCACAAACTCTTTTGAGGTATATTCTCCTCCATTATCTGACCTGAGTATCTTGATCTTTCTTTCAGAAAGGTTCTCTATCAAGGATTTGAATTCCTTGAACTTGTTGAACACTTCATCTTTAGATTTTAAAAAATACACCCATGTCTTACGAGAATAATCATCAATAAATGATACATAGTATACATACCCACTAGTGGAGGACGATGGAATTGGGCCGCATACATCTAAATGAATGAGCTCTAGGACTCCTTCTTCTTTGTTGTCTCTCTTCGGAAAAGGATTCTTGATGTTCTTCCCTTGCAAACATCCATTGCACATGCCTTCATGATCAATTTTGAATTCTAGTAGACCTGTGACAGCTTTGCATATGTATTTTAGTGCCTTGTAATTTATTTGAGCTAATCTTCTATTCCAAAGTTCACATGAGTTTTCAATGGAGTGGGTCATGGCATCCTTTGAGTGACCCTTTAGATTATACAAGCCATTTTCTTCTCCTCCAATGATGATTTCTTCATTCAAGTTTTCTCCTTTAGCCCACATGAGGACTTCTCCATCTATAAAGGGAACTCTAAAGCCTTTCTTTTCTAAAGCAAAAATGGAGAGTAGGTTCTTTTTCAAACTTGGTACAAAGAGTACGTCCTTCATCTTTATTGAGTTCCATGAATTCAGCTTGGATCTTGATTCTCCCACTACCTTGATGGGATATTGGTAATCATCTCCAAGTGTCACTTTCTGAGAAAACTTCTTTTCTGAAATACAAGAGAGAATGTCTCTTTGAACTATCATGTTCTTGGAGGCACCACTATCAATGAGCCATGTGTCCTCTCTAGTTGTTATCGATCCTGAGAGGGTCGATATTAAGACATAGTCTTTGTTCTGCTCTCTTATCATATTTGGAGGTGGTTCTTCATCTTCAACTGCATGGGCATGGTGCCTCTTATGTTTCCTCTTGTATTCTTCTCGTCTGGCTGGACAGAATTTCGTAATGTGTCCCATCTTGTCACAATGATAGCATTGTATAGATGAGTAATCTCTTTCCCTTCGTTGTCCTCTCTTTTGAAATCTCCTTGGATGAGATTCTTTATTATTGAATTTGTTTGGAAGTTTGGGCTCTTTATGAGTCTCCTTCTGGAAGTAGGGTTTCTTCCTTCCTCTTTTGGTGTGAGTAGCTAGGGCTTGATCATAATCTCTTGCTAGTAGCGCTTCATGGTTAGCTACTCTTGTTTCTTCTTGAATGCATTATTCCCATAGACGGTCAAACTTTAGTTTCTTCATTCTAGCACAAATCGTTTGGATGAATGCATCCCAAGGTCTTGTGAGACCATTAAGAGCTATCATTATGAGTTCGTCTTCATCTATTTTGTCTACAATTGCTTCTAATTGTTCTTTAAATTCTGAGATTCTGGAGAAATATTCTTGGATTGTTTCTCTATGTTCTTTCCTTCGTACAGTCTTCTTAGGGCATCAAACATTTCTTTTGGAGTCTTCTTGGATGAAACATAAGGAATCAGGAGGTCTTTGATTGAATCTGCAATGATTCTTTTGGCCCTGATCGTGTCCTTTAGATGCTTGGCTTTTTCTATAGCATCGTCGGGTTCTGGTACTTCTTCTTTGACGAATCTTTCTAGGTCATTCTCTTCAAGGATCAGGTCAATCCTATACTTCCAGGCAAGGAAGTTTTCCATGCCTTCTAGTTTGTCAACAAGCTTTGTGCTTGCAGACATCTTTTACCTGGAGCTAGGAAAATGACCAAAAAATGAAAATGCTCAAAATCAAATTCTGAACTTACCAGGAGATGCGCTTGGCTGAGGTGAGTAGCCTGGTGTGCTTGGATCTGAGAAAATCCAATTTTTACCCCTCCAAAATTGATCTGCAGAATTCTAGACTGGTGCTTCTGGTTTTCTGGTACCTCTGGTACTCTAATACTTATGGTACTTCTGGTTCTCTGGTTTTCTAGTACTTCTGGTACTTTGTGAAACTAGGGTTTCACTTTCTGGGAGATATAGCCATTGAAAAGGTGCGCTGAGAGTGCCAAAGTAATCCTTGGGGTAGGGCACACTTTTCTATATGGTTTTAGGGCTGAAAAGCTTCACCATCAAAAATCCCTAATTTGCATGTACGACAATAGTGACGTTTTTCACTCTTGTGAAAGATGCTTTCTTCAGCTTGGCTCTGATACCATGTTAATGTTTAAGCCATTATTATAGTTCTTTTCATTTCAATAGATAACAATAGCATAATACAAGATCACTGAGAAATACACAATCACAAGAGACACAACATTTATCTTGGGAAACCCTCTAGAGGAAGAAAACCCAACAAAACTTCCTTATTATAGATAGCCATTACAATGCCAATAGATAACTCAAGCTAACACAGAAATTCATCTCCTAAAGATGTGCCTCTCTCTCTCTCTCTTATCCAACTACAACTCTGAAACTTGTCTCTTAATGAAAAACTGAGGTGTGTCTAAGTGAGGCGCTAGCCTCCTTATTTATACTAATATGGCATGTGTGAAGTGTCTCTTCACTAGCAGGGTCGACTTCTTAATCTGGGTGGTTATAACCACCTTTATTATATTTTGGGGCCTCTTTGATATATTCTAGGGCCGACTTCTTCTTTTTCCTATTACAATTATATTATGACCAATCCACAAAAGGGGATTTGGTCCTTTTACAATAGCCAACATGATCAATCCACAATGGGAATTGATCCAATGAATAATATATCAAATAAGAATAAGAATACACTTTGCAGTTACATTATTTCAACACCCATCAGACCTATCATATTTTAATAAGAAGTGTTGAAGTTCATATTCGTTATGAATCCTTTGAATAACCCCTTCCATAACTTTGAGGTAAACTTCGGGTATATGTCAGACACAATTGTCTTTGGAATACCATGCAATCGTGCTACTTCCCTGATGTAGATATCAACAACATTAGATGCCTTGTGAGTAGTCTTCAATGGAATAAAATGGGCAGCTTTTGTAAGCTTATCCACCACCACCATGATGGAATCATGTTGCTTATTTGTTATGGGTAATCTTGTGATGAAATCCATTGTCACCACTTCCCACTTCCACTCAGGAATGGGTAAAGGTTGTAGCAACCTCGCTGAATTCCTATGTTCATCTTTGACCTTCAGGCACTCCATACATCTAGTGATGTATTCTGCAATTTCTTTCTCCATGCCTGGCCAAAAGTAATGTCTCTTGACTGTTTTCACTGTTTTCTGATATCCAGGGTTCCCAACATAAGGCACATCATGCATTTCCTTCAAGATCATAATTCTCAATTCTTGAGAATTAGGTACATAAATTATATTTTTGTATAGGAGTGTATCGTCCATTCCCAATTTATAATCTTCCACTTTTAGTAGCATCTTACCTTGGTGTAGCTTTGCTACCAATTCCCTGTACTACAAATCTACATTGGCAGCTTCTGAAATTATGCCTTTAATATCAGTTTGATACATGTTAATGGTCGTATCATGTAGTTCATGCATGCTTCTGTTGAGTGCATCAACCACTTTATTTTCCTTTCCTTTGATATGCTTGATATCAAAGTCATACTCACAAAGGAATTCCAGCCATCTACTCTGCCTAGCATTCAAGGTTGGTTGATCAAATAAATACTTTAGACCAATATGGTTTGTCCTTATCTCAAACCTCTTTCCCATGAGGTAATGTCTCCATTTCTTTAGAGTGTGTATCATGGATGCCAACTCCAAATCATGAGTTGCATAGTTCTTTTCATGCACTTTAAATTTTCATGACTCGTAACATATTACAAACCCATTATGGCTAAGGAATCCACCTAGTCCTTCTTTGCATGCATCTATGCACACTACAAAATATTCATTTGGATCTGTAATCCTCAAGATTGGAGCACTAGTTAACAACTCCTTCAATTGTTGGAAGCTTCCCTCACATTCTTCTGTCTATTGAAATTTCTTCTCCTTCCTTTGCAAGGAAGTGCTGGGGTGAGCTATTCTTGAGAACACTGCAATGAACCTTCTATAATAGCCAGCTAGACCCATAAAGGATATGACTTTTGTCACATTCTTCAGCACTGACCATTCTCTAATGGCCTCTACCTTCTCAGGATCCACAGTCATCCCATCTTTTGAAATTATATGCCCCAAATAATGGATCTTATTTTGATAGGATGAGCATTTGCTCAATTTTTCATACAATTGGTGCTCTCTTATCACTTGCAACGCCATCCTCGGATGTTTTTCATGATCTTCCTCCAACTTGGAATACACCAAGATGTCATCCAAAAATACTATGATAAACTTGTCTAGATATTCCCTAAATACACCATTCATTAGACATATGAAAACATCGGGTGCATTTGACAACCCAAAAGGCACCACTGTGAATTCATAAGGACCACACCTTGTTATGAAGGAAATCTTATTGATGTCTTCATCCTTGATCCTTACCTGGTGGTATCTTGACCTAAGATCTATCTTGGAAAATATCTTGGCATCCTTCAACTGATCAAAGAGATCATCCATCCTTGGCAAAGGATACTTGTTCTTTATAGTAACTTTGTTCAACTGTTTGAAATAGATGCACAATCTCTATGTCCCATCCTTATTTTTCACGAACAAGACCGGGGAACCCCAAGGTGACACACTTGGGTGTATATACCCATTCTTCAGAAGTTCCTCAAGCTGCAATTACAATTTTTTCATCTCTGGTGTACTCATTTTGTAGGGAGTTTTTTACACTGGAGTTGCTCTAGGAATTAGGTTTATAGAGAAATCAATATCTCTCTTCGGGGGTGGTCCAGGTACCTCCTAGAATACATCTTCAAAATCTTTTAATACTACATGGTCTTCAATATTTGACACTGTATCCTTAGGTTCTTCATCCATATGAGCTGCAAATATTTGGCAGCCCTTCTTGTAACACTTCTTCAGCTGCATTGGTGAGATTTCTCTAATCGCAACTGCTCTAGGAATTCCTTGGACTATTCTTTGATTTCCTTCTTCATCCATTCAAGTGAATTCCTTTTTATGATAGTCTAAGATGGCATGGTGTTGGTCCAACCAATCCATCCCAATTAGACATTCATACAAACCTAAAGGTAAGATGTTCAATTCATCCCTTGTGCTCAGTCCATTCATGTCCACTAGACAGAACTTAACCAACTGAACAACCTTTCTCTTGGATCATGTAGCTAGTTGTACTAACCAATATTTTCCGTGCTTGCTTCTTAGAAAACGCAAACTTTCCACCATTCTAGGATACATATAACTATGACTAGCCCCTGAATCAATTAAAATAGTAAAGGCATGGTTATTGATCATACCTTCAAATTCAATCATATGTGATTGATATTCTGCTTGATTGTTGTCCAAGGATGCATAGATCATTGGTATTCTACTTCCCATATCTTCCATTGTTTCTTCTTGTTGAACATTGTGGACAAATCTCACTTTGTCACTTCAGTGGGGGCAATCTCTATACCTATGATTCCATTTACAACCCCAAAATTCCATAGGTGGTTGTCTTGGAATTTGTCCACCTACTTCATCCTTCCTGGGCTCTCTAAAAGATGGTTTTCCTTGACAACTGTTTCTAAAAAAGGGTGTCTTAGTTCCCTTATTTCTTTGATCCATCTTGAATTTCTTCTTGTCTTCCCAAGCCTTCCGGAAAGTGGGTTTTTCTCCTTGTTGCTCATATAAGAATTTTTCTCTCCTTATAGTTTCTTCCATAGTCTTAGGATCATCATACTAGATCTTGTCACCGATTGAAGATGGCAGTTCACTCAGATATCTTTGAATTTTGACATTCTCATCTTTGATGAAAGGAACGTACTTCAACAATTCCAAAAACCTTCGTTCATATTCATCAATGTTCATGCTACCCATCTTAAGTTCGAAGAACTCTTTCATATTTTTGTCATAATATCTCTTAGTCAAGTATTTATTTTCGAAATACTTCTTGAATTCCTTCCAAGTATAATTTTTCTCTTTAATGTGTTGCACCTGCACAAGTTGATCCCGCCACATGGATGCCTTTCCTTTCAGTTGATAAATTGTAATTCTTCCTTCTGCATGAGAGGAATAATTCTATAGTTGGAAATATTTCCTCATGCCAAGCAGCCATGTCTCGACATCTTCCTTTTTTTTGTGTTCTCCATCAAACGTAGGAGGCTTAATCTTGTTCATTTCACCCTTCAGTGTATCCACTCCAGATCTCCAGTGTTTTATGGTAGGGGATGGGCTTGAACTATTGTGTGCCCTCCTCTTGGAGTGTCCTTGGGAGTGATGATGGTTTCTGTCAACACTCCTTGATTTTCTCTTCTCATCAGAGGACCTACGACTTCCTAATTTGATGGAGTCACTCTCCTTATCCAATTTCTTTTCTATCATTTCCAGGCTTCGCATCAACTTTAGGTTGAATTCTCCTTGTTGGTCCCTAGATTTCATGAGATTTTTGTTATCTTCTCGGTGAGTCTGAACATCTTTCTGCAATATTTCAATTATTTTCATCATGTTTCCTTCCTTACCTATCTCTTCCCCATGCCCATTGGAGTTTGATCCTTCAACTCCCAAATGAATATCCATCCCTATAGCTTCGTTCTCTGAGATACAATCATTTTGTGCCTCCTCCATTTCTTTGCACTAAGTGGCAATTCGGTTCCTTTCCAAAAATCATTGACTCTGCAAACACAATTTTCAATCAATTGAAATTTATCAGGCCATCAATCCTTAACAAATCGACAATATTCATAAACTAGTATGATTCAAGAAAACATTCAGATTTCATTCTCTATTATTCTCGCTCAATCAAGAATCCCCGCGGATCTCTTCATTCTGAGTTCTGCTCTTTTCTGCAACAATTTTTGGGCACTAGTCCCTTTCTCTTAGCCCCCAACCCATGTGACCATGGGCCATAGATAAGCTCTAGATCGGTAGGCTCTTACTCAAGACTTTGGGCCTACGGCTTTGAAATTCTTCCAAGCACAATACAACAACTCTCGAAGTTCTGAACTAATGAACTCACGAAATAAGGTGGATCAACAATCCACGATTACTCGGCATCCAACAGCTGATACCCATTGTGGAACTTCTATCATATGAGATTTATGACTTCAGAGCTTCGGATCTTCAGAGCTTCGGGACTTTGGAGCTTCAGAGCTTCAGGTTCCAAAATTTTTCATGCTTGCTTCCTTCCAATCTCCCGAATTCCGAATTTCCAGACTTCTTTACCCTCTGGGTCCACATAGTACAGATGTCACCAACTCAGGTGGTGGCATGTGGCATGCCTAGAAAGTTCCATGTCACCCCTGGTGACATCATCCAGCCCCACCATGTCTACTCTTTCACTCTGGAACTTTGAAGCTTTAGAATTTATCCCCTTAGCATACATTAATTCTCCCGAAATCCAAAATTTGAAATTACGATTTGCTCTTTTTCTTCAGAACTTCAGGTTTCATAATTTTGTGGATCAACACATCCCACTTCTCTCGATCATCAAATTTCGAAGTTATTATCTAACGGTCGAGCTCTTCTCCTCATATCCACGGCACAGACGGACTTTGTTACTCTGTGGATTTCCAGAGGAATTCATGACTAACTGGCTTGCAACATTACCAGATCCGATGGTCGTGAAGGATTCTCCTTCTCCCGAACGGATCCTAAGGCCCACATTACTCTGTATCCCAATACCATGTCTATTGTGGTTTTATAATACCGCTACACCTCCTGAGCTTTGTAACATGACCAAGATAACTTCTTGGCACTCGGGAATGTTCTGAGGTTCGAAATCAGTTCCTCTTGACACAATTTCCACCTGAAACCTTGGTTCTCATGACCACTTATCCATCCCATCTAGGTTCAGTGTTGAAACCTTGTCTCTGATACCAATTTGTAACATCCCTGGACAGCAACAAGACTGTTAGGAAACTCTACTGCAGAATACCTTATCTTCTACAAACTAGCTCTGACATACATATCTATATACATGCATATTTAAGTAATTTAATCACATAACCCAGAGTTGTTGCTACCATACAGACTCAAATAGAATTAACAGTAATTCAAACATGCAACGGAATACATGATAACATTCAAGAATCACAGACATGCATAACATATATAATTAAGCACGAAAATGATACTTATCTTTTAACTCGACTAAAACCACCAACTGCGTGTAGACCTTCCACGAACCTCCCATCCTTAGACCACACTGCTCATCACTCTCAGTAGTAGGTCACCCCCAAGCTGGGACTAAACTCCACTAGGAAATGGATTCCTAGGCTAGGCAAGGTCAATAGGAAAGTCACACATTTTAAGAGGAAGGATTCTCTCCTAGGAGCCACTTACACCCACTTCTCACATACTCTTATTCCCCACATGCCTGTCTCGCCCCAGGAGTATACACCTTCATTGTCACACATTCTATCGGTTGCTCCACCTCCTTTACCTTGGGCTTCAACAACAGGCTGGATTGAAATTCTCAGATCTCTGTAGAAGTTATGGGACCCTTCCAGGAGTACTCACCTCCTTAGCACACTCTCTCACCTAGAGAGAGCTTCTCACAGGCTTGAAAACTTTCTTCTTCCATCCACAACAGCTAAATTGGGTAAGGCAAGGGGTATCTCAGTAAATTACAGAGGTGAAAAATGGTCACGGATTCATCAATGGTGGAAATGGTCAGTTGTGGCTTGCTCAATGCATGAGTTTACCCCTGAGGAGAGATGGGGCCAACTAGTTTAGAATAGCCAAGAGGGTGAGAGCGTGAGAGCCAAAATTCTCTGTCTAAACCTGTATCCTCGTGCCTGAGTGAGTGTGTGGGTGTGTGAGAGTGCCTCCCCCCCCACTATGTGTGTTCCCCCCCGATAGAAATAATTCCCTCTTAAGTTTTCATGTGCCTGGGCCGACACCTGTCGCTCAAGAAGCACATTCATTTTCCTTTGGAAGTCACTTGTCCTTCCCCAAGAACTTAGGATAAAAACATATCCCTTTAAACAGTTTTTGGAATAATAATAAATTATTATTCTCTTGGGCTTAAGCCCCTAGACATAACCCCTCTTTCCAACCTCTCACCCCCTATCCCTTACCCAGCCTAGTGGAGCTTAGTCACCCATCACTCTTTCTTTGTGGTCGATCTAGATGCAGCAATGTATTTATATTAATAATATGAATATTTACATGTACAAAACAGGCTCTTGGCCTTTAACACCTAGACTCTCTGGCCTACTAACACATAATCCTACCAACTTATAATTTCTCGGCTCACCAGCCTTCAAAACATGTTTAAAACTCATAATACAATTGGGGTTCATCCTTGGGGTATTACATCCAAAAAGCTAACCCAAGGAGATGAAATGCCAAAATTTATGTGGGCCCTGATGGGTAAGTTGGTACCTCAACTTCCCCGGGTTGTAATGTTTGCATACAACCCCCATTTTAAGCGTGCGATAGCTCGTTCAAAAGGTATTTTCAAGAAATACATATTATGTCTTCAAACTCTGACTATGTCTGTAATAACCCTAGGCCGAACCCCAACTGTAAATGTAAATACAATTGTACTTAGGCTGGTGAGATGAGATACAAAAAGAACAAGTATATTTGTGATATAAATGTAAATGTATTCATATGCAAATATTAATGAAAAACACATCACTGCATGCATACCAACCAAGTACAAGAGTATGGGGGACTAAACTCCACTAGTTAGGGAAAGGGGGATAAAATTTAAGGATAAGGGGATAAGCTAGGGAACTTAAGACAAAAAGGAATATTATATTAATATTCCTTAAAATATAAAGTATGGATAATTATTTTTAAACTAAGTTCTAAGGATGGGGACAAGTGGTCCAAAGTAGCTCTCAACCTAAAAAGTGTCAAGTTGGTAACATTCATACAAAGAGTTTGGACTTAGTGCATTTTGGCGGATTCCATCATTCCTCCATTTTCTTCCCTCATGGATTTCAGTTATCCTCGCTACCTCTCTGTCACAAGTAGCGTACCTATACCTTACCTGAACTAGTACTATACTGGTACATGTACCTATACCTAGTTAACTTAAGATTTGGACTGAAGATGTGGGTTGTCAAGCCCATGGGATATTTAAGAGGCGGGTTGTCATGCCCATGAGAAATTCTCTCTAGGTGAGAGAATTACTGGGAATTGTTTTCCTGAAGGTGCCAAACTACAGCTACAGGGCTCTGGGACTTCATGTCTGACCTGTTGTTGAAGCCCCGAAAAGGAAATGGGGCAGTCGAAGGACTGTTGAGCAGAGAAGGGGCACATTTCATGGGGTGGGACAAGCATGTGGGGAATGAGGTACTGTAGGATGTCAGTTTGAGTTGGCACCTATGAGAGATATTTTTATGTTGCCTAAGATACATCAACATGGTTAAGAATTCATTTACTTGGGTGGAGTATAGTCCCATCTTAGGGGTAACCCACTGCTGAGATTTTTGAGCATTGTGGTCTAAGGCTAGGAGGAAAGTGGAAGGTTTGCATGTAGTTGCTGGTATTTTTATCAAAGATAAGTGTCAATTGTGTGTGAAATTACATGAAGCATTATTATTTATGCATTTTCGTTTTATGGGTTTTTCCTGTGTCTGTGTTGCATGTGTATTTTATCATTATGTTGTATAACCGGAAGGATTCTTCCCAGGATGCCTTCTTATGCCCACTACTCATAGACTCTCATTCCCCACATGCCTGTTCTGCCCGAGAGTATACACCTTCACAAGCACAGTCCATCAGTGCTTCACCTCCCTCTCTGGATCTCAGCAACATGCTGGATCATGAAGTCTTAGAGCTCCATAGCTAGTGCTGGACTCTCTTTGGAAGAATACCACTTCCCAGCAGACTCCTTCACCTGGAAATAGCTTCTCACATGCCTGATAGACTACCTCTTCAACTAAGGGCCTTAAAACCCAGTTCTTCATCCCCTTTCGACTCAATTCCCGCATGGTCAGGATAACCACAACACAACCCCACATAGGAAAATAAAAAAAAACAACCTACAGACAGATTGGGTACGGATTCAGCTCTGCAATGGCGGATAGACTGGGTTCTGTAACTCACAAGTTGACTTTCCCCTCCTGACCAGTTTTCTCAACGGTGCATAAGTATGTCAAGGGCAGACACAGAACAATAATGGAATCAGACGGATGATGTTTTGGTCTTCAGGAAGATGTCTTGGTTTTTTGGTTCTCAGAGTTGCGTGAGGGTATCTGAAATCAGACAAAAAGGATGATGGAATGAGGAGCGACCCCCTCCATGGATGAATTCTACAGTTTTTTAGCTGCATGTGCCTGGGTTGACACATGTCACCCATGAAGCTGCATGCACTCCATCAGCATGCATTCCTCTCCAGGAACTTAGGACACAACATATATTTCACATGGATTTTGGAATAATATTAAAATATTATTCCCAAGGACCTAAGCCCCTAGGCTCAACACTTAGCCTCTCTTTCCAACCTTCCAGCCCCCAATCCCTTACCCAATCTATGGAATCTTAGTCCCCCATCACTCATTCATCATGGTCGGTCTGCACATAACGGTGTTTATATTTTTATTAATGTTCTACTTGATTACATATACAAAAGCAGGCTCTCGGCCTTAACACTTAGGCTCTCTAGCCTAATAACACATAAGCCCACCATCTTATATAAACTTGGCTCACCAGCCTATAAAACATAATTACAATTCATAATGAAAGCTCTATACTTCATATAAATGATTTACAACAGGGCTCGGCCTTGGGGACATTACAATCCCCTCCCCTTATTTTGTACTGTCCTTGGTGCAATTTTACACTGCATCTGCAAGCTTTTCAAAATTTTCAAAAATATTTGGGTGCTTTGCCCGCATAACATATTCATGCTCCCATGTCGGTCCTCAGGACCATACCAGGTCCACTGGACCTTTACAATCCCTATAGCTCGATTCCGGAGCTGTTTGTTTTTCCTGTCCAATATGCGCACAGGATGCACTTGCAGGACACCTTCTTGTTCCACCTGAATCACATTCCAATCGATAACATGATTAGCATATGGTATATATTTCTTAAGCAATGAAACATGAAACACATTATGTACAGTCATAGATGCAAGTAATGCAATCATATATGCAACTGGCCCAATCCTTTTCAAGATTTCAAATGGCCCACAAAATCTAGCTGCCAACTTGGCGTAACTTCCCAGCTTTAGGGAACTCTTGTTAGCTTTCACTTTCATGAAAACATGATCACCCACTTTGAACTCTTTGTGGGTTCTATTCTTATTAGCATAACTTTTCTGCCTGTCCTGGGCAGTTTTCAAATTTTGCTTAATTTTTATCATTTGGTCCTCCATCTCCTTGAGCAACTCTGGCCCAACTACTGCTCTATTAGCTGGATTATCCCAACTCACTGAAGTATTTCACTTTCTTCCATAAAGTGATTCAAATGGGCTCATCTTCAACGATGCATGATACCCATTGTTGTAGGCGAATTCTACCAAGTGCAGGTAGTCTTCCCATCTTGATGGTTTGTCCATCACATACATTCTTAGTATGTCTTCTATTACTCTGTTCACCCTCTTTGTCTGTCCATCAGACTCAGGATGATAAGTTGTACTAAAGTTCAGATTCATTCTGAATCCTTTGAACAATCCCTTCCAGAAATTCAAGGTGAATTTCGGGTCTCTGTCGGACACAATTGTTTTAGGAATTCTGTGTAATCATGCCACTTCCTTTATGAAAATATCAGCAACATCTGTTGCCTTGTGAGTAGTTTTCAGTGGAATAAAATGGGAAGCTTTTGTAAGCTTGTCCACCACCACCATGATCGAATCATGTAGCTTGGTTGTTCTGGGCAATCCCGTAATAAAATCCATCGTTACTACTTCCCACTTCCACTCAGGAATGGGTAAAGGTTACAGCAACCTTGTTGGGTGCCTATGCTCAGCTTTAACTTTTTGGCACTCCATACATCTAGTGATGTATTCAATGATCTCTCTCTTCATACCCAACCAAAAGTAATGGCTCTTGACCACTGCTACTATTTTCTAATATCCAGGGTGCCATGCATAAGGCACATTATGCATCTCCTACAAAATCATTTGTTTCAAGCACTGAACATTGGGTACAAAAATTTTGTTCTTGTACAACAGTATTCCATCGGTTTTCAATTTATAAATTTCCATCTTTTGTGGCATTTTACCCTGTTGTAGCTTGGCTACCAATTCTCTGTATTGCAAATCTACATTTGTAGCCTTCAGAATTCTTCTTTTAATATCAATCTGATACATGCTAATGGTTGTAGCATATAATTCATGCACCCTCCTGCTAAGTGCATCAACCACTTTATTCTCCTTTCCTTTGATATGCTTGATCTCAAAGTCGTACTCACACAGAAATTCCAGCCACCTACTTTGTCTAGCATTTAAGGTTGGATGATCAAACAAATATTTCAGACCGTTATGGTTTGTTCTGAGTTCAAATCTCCTTCCCATGAGGTAATGCCTCTGTTATCACTGAAATTTTGTCCGCAAATGGTTACAAGAATTCAACATCGTCAAACAGTTATGATGTCACCCATGGACCCAAATTAACACAAAAGCATTTCCAAAGGGTCAAAAACTATACAAATAGTGACAAAATTAAAGGGTGCTATGAAGACATAGGGCGCGCGCACACATGCGCAAAACAGAAACGCAAGATTAGCGCACATGTGCACAATGCGCGACTGTTGTCACAAAAATCCACGCACCTGAGAAACGATGCATTTATGAGAGTGGTCGGCCTCCCACCCACTTCTGGTTCAGCTTCCAAGTTGATTTGACACTCAAATCTGGACTGGATTCGACTGGGTGGCTGGTCAAAGACCTAGAAATTCCCTAATTAGCCTCTTTACACACTAAAAACTAGTTGGACAATACCTCAAAGGAATGTTATAAAAAGGCCATGGATACACTTCATTTTTCAAGGAATTCATAGCAAAGTTATGCTGCCATTATTCTCTTGAGGAATCTTCTATCCTTATCAAGAGTATACTAGCATCATTGCATTGGGAAATCCATCTCACCCCTTGAGTGGATTAGCAAAGAATTCTTTCACCATTTTCATTTTCATTTTCAAAGTTGTAAGAAGATCTTATTTGTGGGGGTCCAAGAGCCCTACCTTGGAGGAAGAAGGGACTCATAGTCCTCTTTCTTCTCGGTGTTTTCTTTCACTAATATCAGCCTTATCATTGGTGACATGGGTCTAATTGTTTCTTTTGTCCTTATGTCCCTATGCTCATTAATTTAGTTGTTGTTTTATTTCTTAGTTTAATTCTTAGTTGTTCTTTTGTATTTCTTTCTCTAACCCTTTTCCTTACAGTTGTCCTGCTTAGCAAACCCAACTAAGCTTTCAAGCACCTCTATTTTTCTCACTAAGGTGATGAAAGAGGCGCAACAGATTGGCAACTCCACTGGGGAAAGGTATCAATTTCCTACCCCATTTGGGTTTTTCTAGCTCTTCTTTTGGTTTATTTAACTTGCAGGTGCATTAACCGGCCTAAGCCGACCTACTAATCATCCAATTCCAAGTTGAATTGAGAGAATTCCATCTAGAATTTTCATTCACATTCGTGTGTCACTTGTGCACAGGTTTTTCGACCCACAGACGCACATCGTGCACACATGCGCCTAAGTCACAATTATGTTCTATGCACCTACGCCCATTAGCTCTTTTTGGTCTGTGCACATGCGTTCAGTGTGCCTCTGTCTCCACTAAGACCCACGCACCTGTGCAAAAAATTCACATTGTAAAGTTTTTGAGATGTGAGGAAGACCCTTATCCTTCTTAAAAGTGATTTCAAGCATGTTTTAAGATGCACCACACTTAATCCCCTCTTCATATAAAGGGATTAGTCAAAACACATAGGCACTTAAGGGGTTAAAATCATTATTTCCTCTTTTGCTTTCATTTTCGCCACATGGATGGCTTGTTTTGGCTAAAAATATAAGTTGGAAATTATTTGTAATCACATTTAACTTGCATTGGGAATAGAAGTTGGATAACAAACGCTTAGTATGCTCTTCTCTCGTGCCTCCAAGCGAACTTGAGAATCAGAAAAATATTGTGGAACAATTTCATCTCCCTTAAGAAGATTAAAACCTTTAGGAGAGGACAACAACCCTTCTTGGGACTCATCTTAGCTTATTTTTTCAAACACATCTTAAGATTGTAATGGACCCATACATGCCCACATGCTACAAAGATAGGATAGTGTTGAAATTTACTTTCTTAGATCAAATCACTAGGGAAGTTTAAAGGTTTTGTAACAGGCCCACACATGCCCACATGATCACAATCTAGGATAGTTTCAAAGCTTTTCTTATATTAAATCACAATAGGGAGTTAAAGGAATAGTAACAGACCCACATGTCCACATGTTAACTTCCTAGGGACTTTTGAATTACGCAAGGTTGTACCAAAGTCACTTAGTTAATTAGGTAATCAACACTTGTAAGGACCAAGCGAAGTCCACATGCAGTAAGGTGACACCTAATTCATTAAAAATTGGCACACTTTCACTCATTCACACACAAAAGTCACTTATCACTCACATAGATTCTTCTTGAAACGTGGAGGTCAAAGTAAGTTTCCTCCAAAGGGATTCCAAAACACCCCGCCCTTTTCTTGACGAAACTATCCACTCCCATTTAATCTCAACGAGGTTGGTTCACACCCCCAATCTCTCAAACAACTACATCTAAAAAATTTCTAAAAACTCACTAAGTTTTCCTCCACAAGAGGTGCCAAAAGAATTTTTTTAGTCTAGGTAGGATTTCGGGGATAGGCATCCAAATAACTTCCCGTTATTTGGTTCTCACATTGTCAAAACCATAGAAGTTGTCAAATAGGGAACTGAAAATCCTCCAAGTCAAGTGTTCCTAACAGCATAAGGCAGGGAGATACCCGTGAAGGGTTGAAGGCCGAGGTCTGATTGTTCTGTGCATCCCCCCTTGAGGCACCCACCTCTTGGACGGGATCCATCCTGTGACCCATTTCTTAGGCCAAAAATCTAAATGTCGCACTTTGACCGAGGTACCTAGTGACCAAATTTTAGGACATCTACCCAGGTGGCAATTGTGGGCTGCAATTGCACCTTGATCGGATTTTGTGTGGCTATTGGGAAATATCGCCATCTTTTTCAAGATATGCTCTCTTTACCCCTTATTATAACCAATTATTTCATCCTTCACTAGTTTCTCTTCCGGTGACTTCAGACCCCATTGTTGAGTACTATTGGAAGGTCCAGTGCTATTTGAGAGGAAGGATGTTACGTCTTTTAGGACACAAGCATTTTGTTTTCTTTGATTCCCCACACGGACAAAACCCACTTATCCACATATATGATTCTTTCCAAACCACTTTATGTATGATTCACTTCCGATTACATTTTGATTTGGATATATATATATTGCGTTAAGTTCAAAATTTGCAACAAATGTTCTTGTTTACTTTCTCTCATCACATTTCGCACACATCCACTCAGCTAGTCAGACATCATAGGGGACCCACAGAACCCCCATCGTTCCAGACGCTTATTAAATCTCCCTCCTATTTTAGGGGGAGTTCCTAGTCTTGCCATCTCATTGGCACCACCTTCACACACTCATGTGAGTGTTATTGTCTTAGGATCAGCTTTGCTTGGTTCCACATTACTTGGGTCCACTTCCCAAGTCCCTTCGTCCACTCGCTCTCCTTTACACGGAAGCAGAGGACCAACTTCCTCTCAAGGGGGAAGTACCAACCCACCTAGCCCCCCTCAAGGGTCAGGTTCACAACACACTTACACCATGGCTGGAGATAATCCTCCCCCCCCATTGCAGATGCCATATTTGGCCTCTCTTAACATACCAGATCTAAGCAAACTCACCAATGATCCTATATTGCATGACCCCACATGGCCTGCAATGCCCACCAAACTACCTTTAGACATCCCCAAGTTTGAAGGAAAGGCAGGAGATGACCCTGCCAACCATGTCATGACTTTCCACCTATGGTGCTCTTCCAACAACATTATGGATGATTCCATCAGACTATGATTATTTCAACGCACACTCACTGGCCCATCAACCAAATGGTATGTAGATGAAATCAGGGTCCCATGCGACTTTTGAGTCCTTGGCCAAAGCATTTTTGACCTTCTTTCAATTACCAATCTGTCATGACAATGGTCTAGAACTACTCTCTAATTTCAAACAAACCTCAGCCACACATATCGCTGATCACATTCACGAGTGGCATAGGTGATGTAGTTTGTGCAAAGTAGAAACCACCAAACAACAGTGTCTTGACTGGTTTCTTAGATCACTTATCTCTCTCCTCAGTAAGGATGTAGCTTCCACCTTCCCTCAATCAGAAGAAGAAGCCATCAATAAGGCTCAACAATACGACCTCATCTATTCACAGTCAGGGTACTTATACATTGTACTCTCTAATCTCCCAAAACCTATGTCGTTTGGCCAAGACAAACCTGGGATGTCTCACTCAGCAGACGGAATGATTGGTAATACCACTCACCATGTTCCACAACCCCAACAACCATCAATGTATGGAACACCTCAATATCCATCAGCATATGGGGGCACCTCTTATTACCCCCCACCCCCTTATCAACAACCATACCCTGTTGCTATGCCTCTACCCATCAGTGGGCCACCGTCGGTACCCCCCATACAACCACCTATTCAAACAAGTTCTAGTACCCCCTCTACCTCATCTTATAGTACTAGCGAAAATGCCACACCTTCCTATGTACCTTACGGATCGTTACCCCCACAGAATCTGTACTTTCCATTTCCTGGTCCCCCACAACCCATGGCTCCCCCACATCCTCACGCTGGGGTGAATTTTGTTCAACCCTCTCCCATTCAGCAATATCAAAACTTTGAACAGTTGAATACGGAAAATCTGACCCATCCATCAAATAATGCCAAAAAGAAAGGAAGAAACAAGAACAATAACAACCCAGGCCAAGGCGGGAATCAACCCCAACAAAACCAACCAGAACCAAGGGAATCAAAACCCCCAGGGGGGAAATAACAACAGGTGTCAAGGGAGAAATAACAATACTATCAAAACCAATTTCCCTTGTGCCCTTTGCGGTGAGTTCGGTCATTATACTCATCATTGCCCCCAAATCGTTGATTTTAAATGGTTGAAAGACTCAGGCAATCTACCACATCCTCCATCACCGCCTGCCCCTCAGCAGGCCCCACAAAAATGCGTGCAACAACCCCCCAGTCATGTTGCAGAATCCCATCCCACACCATGGTGTGATAAACACCCAACAGGACACACAACCTCCCCCACCTCAGGTGGAACAGTACCTCAATCCAAACAATCCAGCAGATCGCACAATCCTCCTCACCAGTGAGGAAGAAATCCTGCTGCAAACATGTAATCGTCAATATCATGCACCCGCTGAGTCTCCTCCCATTCCTCCAGAAACAATTCCCGCACCAATGGGACCCCCGTTGGTGATCTCTCTACCTAACACAGAACCACCTCTTTGCATCCCTCACATCCCATTCGCAGGAATGTCCACAACCCACAGGCTAGGGCAGCTCATAATTACAGTTTGGTTGATGACTTAGCACAATCCTCGGCTGCCATGTCAGTCTTAGAAGTCCTTCAGACTTGTCCCACTTAGCAGAAATCATTACTTTCTGCCTTGGGGGCAGTCAACCCCGCAGTTACTCGACTCATTACATTTGATCTCGACAGCGAAGAACCTCGCCTTCCTACTTTGATCGCTTTTCAAATCCCAGTGAAAATACGGAACATTACAGTTCATCGGTGTATCATCAATGAAGGTGCATCTACATGCATTATGTCCAAATCTATATGGCAGAAACTTGGTTCCCCCAAACTCATACCCTCTACCATTACCTTACGAGCTTATGACAGACGACCATCATCTCCTGAAGGGCTCTTCCAAAACATCCCTGTAGAACTCGGGGGCAAGACTATTCTCATCGGCATTGAAGTTATCGACGCCCCACTCGATTATAATATCATGTTCAGTCATAGCTACATGTACACTATGAAGGCAGTTTCCTCTTCCATCTTTCGAACAATGATGTTCCCCCACAATGAGAAGATCGTTACCATTGACCAAGTCTCACATTATGAGCCTAACCTGTCTGCCAACATCGATAACATTCTCCCTCTCATCCACACGAGTCATGACGCATACCCACTCATCGAAATGGGTCCCAGAATTTTCAAAGATCCATCATTGTTAGGAACTTACCATGGAGCACCACCGCTCCTTCATCCTTCTAATCAAGTATGCACCGTATCATCTAACATAACTGACATAGAGGATACCCTTCCTTCTAGGGAGGCTTTTGTCATATCTGACATCCCACTAGTCGCAGAGCTCCCCCCTCACGAGTCTCATGCAAACCCGTCAACCCCACCATTCCACGATTTCACCTCTCCCCAAGGCCATATCCCAGTTTGGGAAACAATTCCCCAAGCCATTACTCAAATCCCCTTCTTTTACCCTCCTCCAGGTGTACAAGCTTTCCAGGTAGCCGCAACGCTTACCCTCCCTAATATGGTGTTATCAATTCCAGTTTGGTATTTACATCCACCCGAGATGGTCCCTCGACCATCCCTTCCCCCCCAAACGGAAGGAGTCCCAATGATGATTCCCATACTCACTCCCACCATACCCTCTACACCCCCACTCACTACCCTCCCTGCCACAGCTGGGGGCAGGCAAAAGAAGAAAGAGCCCACAACTCCACTCCACCTGCACATCCAACCTCCTTGCACACTATGTGAGAAAGATGGACACCAAACCAACAACTGCCCATCTCTACCAGAGTTACAGAATTTGATTCCACTCAATCAAATTCCCTCAACACTCACCACTATAGCAAGTACTACTGCTACCACCCCTCATTCAAGTAGTAAAGGGTTGTGAACCAAATTCACTTGCGCTATATGTTCAAAATATGGCCATTATACACACCATTTCCCAGCACTGCCACGCTTTCGGCATACATTATCCACAGTACACCAAAGCTTCCAGAACGAACCCAGTCCAGCTACGTCATTCCTACCAAAAATCACTGAAATCCATTGTGTCACAACTTTAGTCAATGAATGTATGAGATGCCCTTGCTCTCTATGTGAATCCTTAGTTGTTTTACATACCAGTGTCCTATGATCATTGAATACAGGCAACGAAAATTGACCCTACTTCAAAGACCCACAGAATCAATGGTTGACCTTACCTCGTCACTAGAGATTATTCATCTCATTTCTCCTGAACCCGAGGCCCTCCCAACGCCTCCGTGGTTCTTGGATGGATTCACCCCCAATTCTCCCGCTCATTTCCCTATAGAAATTTTACATCCCACTACCACGGGTACTCATCAGTACTTCGATATTTGGTTTATGTCAAGCGAACCATCGAAATTTCCTTATGTCGTTCCCCCTACTTCTTCATCACCAGGGGGAAGCCACACAACAACAATCATCGATATCACTCTTCATGACCCCTTGTATTCCCTCCAATTCCACTGTGACAAGGAAATACTAGAAGAGTTAAACAACACTGACTACCCATGGGATGTGCTACACCACCGAGCACTCTTATTTCCACAGAAAGCCTCCACGCCTCCTAACCAACACCCCATATACGCGGTCAAAACCAAGGATTTTATCCCAACAGGGCATATCGACTGGTTCAACAACCCCATTCCTACCCCAGATTCTTTTGAAGAAGGCAACATGGCCAACATTTCCCCGACCATCAAAATTGACATTTCCATCAAAAATGGCATCATCGAGGAAATCACCATTGGAGCCACTTGCACTCCTCAAGAAATCACCGCCTATAAAACCCTCTTCCAGGAATATTGGGATATTTTTGCCTGGTCATGTACACAGAAATGCCTGGCCTTGATCCCTCTATCATAGAAAACGGCATCGACACCTAGCCCAACATTACACCAGTTCGTCAAAAACAACGACCGCTACACCCATCCAAAGCAGCGGCCATCAAAGCCAAAATTGACAAATTACGCGTGGCTAGGTTCATCTACCCCATTGCCTATACCTCATGGGTTTCCAACCCTGTACCCGTTAATAAAAAATAGGGCACTATCCTTGTCTGCACGGACTTTCATGATCTCAATCATGCATGTCCCAAAGACAACTTTCCAATGCCTTTCATCGATCAAATTATCGACGACTGTGCAGGCCACGAGGCTCTATCCTTCATGGATGGTTTCTCTGGTTATAATCAAATCCAAATCCACCTCGCCAATCAATACAAAACTGCATTCACTACACCTTGGGGTACTATTGCATATCGTGTCATGTCGTTTGGCCTAAAGAATGTTGGCGCAACTTTCCAATGGGCTATGACATACATTTTTCATGATCTGGCTCATATCATCCTCGCATACTTAAATGATCTCACATCTCGATCCAAGAAACGCACCCAACATCTTGATGATTTATGGATCATCTTCCAACGATGCCATCAGTACAACATCTGCTTGAATCCCCTCAAGAGTGTATTCTGCATCACCACGGGGTGCCTCCTCAGATTCATCATTTCCCAAAGTGGTATTACCGTGGACCCCCTCAAAGTCCAAGCTATCACCGAAATTCCACCTCCCCGAAATTTACATCAACTCCAGAGCCTACAAGGCAAGGCTAACTTTCTACGACGATTTGTCCCAGACTACGCCACTCATGCACACAGTTTCCTTCGCTTACTACATCACAACATCCCATTTTATTGGGATGAACATGCCCAACAGTCATTTGATGATCTTAAAATGGATCTCTCCAAGGCCCCTTTAATTAGTGCACTTGACTACAATCGTGACTATATCCTCTACATATCAGCATCAGTTGTTTCAGTAGCAGGAGTTCTTGTTTAGATAGGTGATGACAGTCATGAGCATGTCATTTATTATGTTAGTAAAAACCTCTCAGGGCCACCCTTAAAGTATAAACACGAAGAGAAACTATCCCTTGCAGTCATCCTCGCAGTCCAGAAACTGCATCACTACATTCTGCTTTGTACAACTAAGGTTGTAGCAGATTCCAACCCTATGCAATACTTGCTCAGACATCATAAAATTAACGGCAAATTTGCTCAATGGATCGTTATCCTTCAGGAGTACGATCTTGAATTCTCAACACCCAAGAGCAAGAAATCCCTCGTCCTCATTGAACTTGTCACAGCCCTCCCCTCTGACACAACCAGTGCCCCCATCAATACTGACTTTCCCGATGAACACCTCTTTTACATCACTTCGGATGATCCTTGGTACAACGACCTCCTCGTCTACCTCTGAACTCAAAATTTTGGTAACCAGGCCCCCGACTACCTCCTCATCGGAGACATATTATATCGACAAGGGGTTGACATCATTCTTCATCGATGCCTGACCATTGATGAGGTTGATAGAGTCTTGAACGACAGCCATAGAAGCGCATGTGGGGGGAATCTTTTGGGAATATCCACTGCTCAGAAGATCATCCGAGCAGGTTACTTTTGGCCTACCTAGTTTCATGATTACATTCATGCCGTGAAATGATGCGAGAAGTGTCAACTTTATGCCAACAAAGTTTGAGCACCACCTGCTCTTCTTCATCCAGTCATCACTGTTGTCCCTTTTTGTAAATGGGGCATCGACTTGATGACTTGTAATCCCCCCTCCAGCAATGGCCACAAATACATTATTGTCGTTGTCAATTACTTCACAAAATGGGTGGAAGCTATGCCCACCTTCAACAATACCACTGACACTGCAGCACGTTTTTTCTTTAACCACGTCATATCCCTCTTTGGAGTACCACTCCAACTAGTTTTCGATCACGGGAAACACTTCGAGAATGAGATTTTCGTCGAACTCTCATCCCGGTTAGGATTCTCCCACGAGTTTGCCTCACCATATTACCCTCAGTCTAACAGACAGGTTGAAGCAGTTAACAAGGTCCTCGTGACCATGTTACAACACACAGTTAATAAACATAATACCAGTTGGCATCATATGTTATTTTCCATGCTATGGGCTTACCGTACAGCTGTGAAAACAACCATTTATTTCACACTATTTCATCTAGTCCATGGGGTTGAGGCCACTCTTCCCATCGAGTGCGAAATTCCCACCTTACACAATGCAATTGAGCTATTGCCTGACACTGCTCCAATGGAGCAGCGCTTGCTGAACTTAGAGTCCTTGGATGAAGATCGTCGATCTTCATTACAGAACAATGAGGCAGCTAAAAAATTATCAAAGGACACCTTTGACCGACATGTCAACCTTCGCTCATTTCATGAAGGTGACCTCATCCTTGCTTATGATATCGCTCACGATACCTTTGGTCATGACAAATTCGAGTCACTATGGCATGGCCCATACATTATCCAACATTGTCTCACCAAAGGCGCATACATCCTGGCCTCTCCCGAAGGCCTCTCTCTCAAAAGACCTGTCAATGGGTTATACTTAAAGAAATTTTATGCCTAAACATAGCACTTCTACTTTAGGTTATTTCTTTTATAGTGTTTTTAATCTTTTTTTGTTCACCCTGCACATCTAAACTATCATTTGTGCTATTGACAGATACTTCCTCCACTGGCCTACCACATCAGTTACACTGACGGCGCCAGCTGTTGGACACAAAATCTCGCTTCGGTCGCTTGGGCTCTCTACACCCCCTCACATGAAATGCTCCATTCGAGCAGCATATGTTTGGGTTCAGCGACCAACAACCAAGCCGAATACACTGTCGTCATTGGCCTCCTGGCTGATGCCCAACATCATTGTATTCGTCACCTTAGCATATTGCTCGACTCTCAACTAGTCGTTCTCCATATCAACAATGTGTACCGCATACGTGATCCTTGCCTCTTTTGCAAATACCTGCAGGTTAGACTTTTATCTTGACATTTTGATTCCATTACATTTACACATATTCCAAGACAATTGAATCAAATTACAGATAACTTAGCTAATATTGTGTTAGACTGGCATATATCACATCAAGATACCTCTACACATACATAAACATATCAACAACCTGTCACAACATATATAGATTAGACATCATCAACACATTTACAAAACACATGTAAACACCACATAGATCTCAAAATGTATACTCATGTATATATAAGATAGTCCACAGTGCCATCCAAATGTTTACATACAAAAATACAAGTATCTGTAGGCCAGTGAAGCACCTCGATACAAAATGGGCTCACCAGCCTATATACAAAAATACAAAAATACATAGAGTAGCACTCAAGGTGCCTCTAGAGCACCACCTCCTGCCCCTCCCTCAGGCTGTGGTCCCCCACCCACTATTGGTCCCTCCTGACCAGAAGGTAATCATCTGGTCATAGCAGCACCTGCTACTATTGCTCGTCCTACCACGGCTCACCACGGCGGTGGAATCCCCACACATTTCTCCAGGATGCTCTCATCCTGGATACGCGACCACATGCCCTCAGGCACGCCCTGTAGCACCGTCTCCAGGCGATGGCGTATATCCTCAAAATCTACTCTGGCATCCAACGGAGGAGCATGTGATGGCCCGGCACCTGGGTCATCAAACCAATGTCTCCTCATTGCTCTCTCAGGCTCAGCTGGTCTCGCCTCAGCGTCCTCACGCTGACGTCTCTCTCCTACCCACGACCCTCCCCACAGTGGTCTCTCTGGCTCCTGGCGAGCCGACGCTCTCAGCAACTCAACCTCGCACTTGCGAGGTGCCACATCTGCACATACAATCAACCAAATGATAGTATCAGCATCTATATCATATACACATGTCATGCTATCTCAAAAACAAACAATATATATCAAACTCATCAACATACCTCGATGATCAAAAACCTCCCCTGGAGGTAACACCATGTCCGGATCATCCCGAAAGTCAACACCAGCATATGGGAACTGCAATATCATATGTGGCATCTACTGCCACACCTGTGCTACCTCAGTTGTGAAGAAGTGGTTTCCCTTGCCACCATCGTGGTGAAGAAAAATAGTCGACCACCACCTCAGTCGCGGCTCTCGTGCCCCAGGAGCACTCAATAAAATCCTAGGGCACAACATAGGCACCCTCTCCAAAAACCAGGCCACTAGGATAGACCCAAAGGCAAACTCTTCTGTATCAGTGGACCAATAATGGTCTAGCTGCCCTACCATCCTGGCATGCAGTGTAATCCCCCAGGCGAAGTGCTCACTGGCCAATACCCTCTCCATCACACTCAGCTGACCACCACTGATCCCCTGAGTCGCGAGAGACCCATACACTCTCACAATCATCGCTACTATACAACGATGCGCTAGAGCATCCATCGCCCTGATGCTCACAACCGACATAAAGTTCGCCCTTGAACAGAACCTCCGGCCCACTGTCACTAGCTCCACATCCCTAGGTAACACCGGCTCTGGTGGTAGGGGCATTCCCCGAAATGGGAGCCCAGTCAAAAAATATATGTCCTCCACCGCAGTGAAGGCAATCTGCTCTCCTCGCACCATGAAACAATGCAAGTCCAAACTCTAGATCCGGATAAGGAATTGCAAGAGATACTCCTGCACCTGTATCAATGGGCACTCAAAGAACTTCAGTAGCCCATAGGCTTCCAAAGTAGCACGTACCCCCGGATCCTCAATTGCCACGACATCCCTCAACTGGGACCAATCCTGCTCTCGCCAACCAACTGGAATTGTGCACAATGATCGCCTGCATCCACATAAAATAATCCCAGGTCATCCACCTCGACCATCACAAACATTAAAAGGATAAGTTTTACCCCCGCCGATCTTACCCCCAAGGCATGGTTGTTTAACCCACGGGCGCGCACACATGCACACCTGTTCACACCCCAAGAGCGTACATATGCGAGCCTGTTCACTCCACAAGAATGCACTCATGCGCACCTGTCCATCTCAAAAGCATGCATGTAGGCATGTCTACTCACCCTACAGGGGTGCCTCCATGCGCCCCTATCAAGAACACAGGCACGCATCAAAGCGCGCTTGTCCACTACATAGTCGCGCACACATGCGCGGCTGTGTAGCCAACAGGTGCACACATAATGCATGCCTTAGTCCCCCTTACGAGTGCCCCCATGCATGGCTATCCGGATGGTAGGCGCACACTTGTGCGGCCATATTTCCAGATCTCTCGCGCACTTGGGGGCCCACATCCCTAAAAACCCCCTGTACGGCCCTCCGTACAGCCCCTGCCCAAAAATGGAAACCCTAATTCTATGCAGGATGATCAGACTACTAACCTAAAGCTCACTAGTCCTTGATTGGATGCCTCGTCCTCCCAAAATCTCCAAATCTCCTCTGAATACTTCTCGTCCAGTCATTATAGCAGCAAGTACAAATGAGGTGGCAATGTGGGCACTACAACTATATATAAACCTTTTCGCCCAACTTCCATTCACCATTTCGGGAGCTCCGGGTGTCCATTCTTTGATCTGTCTTCAGCCATGGGATCAACATCCTATCATATACATCACAACAGTCCCCAGGCCTCTTTTCATCCTGAGCCCCTGGGGCACCATTTTTTCATACCCTAACTAGGTACGCATGCGCATATTCAAAATTATCACATAAATGCTCGTATGTTCGATTCTCTTCATATATTGTTCACGTCGGGTATTTGGTTTTCATGTGTGTAGGTACTTGGTCATCATACATCAATGCAACCCCTTCAGGTATATACTTAACACTGGCATGTAGTCATTCCCTCTGAATCTCACTTGCATCTCCAGTCACATCCTCTGACATTTGCCTCTAGGATCCCCATCTTCGGCTCTGCAGTACCAACACCTCCATTTGCATCTTCGGTACTGTCACCCGGTAGCACTCTTACCCACATGAGTTGTCCCATTCATAGCACCCTTTTGCGACTTTGACACTCATGTTATTTTTCAAAACCCTTTAGGGATGGGAGTCCCAATAGTTTTCCATCATGTCGCGAATCAGCCACATACTCCTTCTCCTTATTTTGCTAGCTTCCCCACCAAACTCCCAGCTTATCTCTTCAAGGTTCTATTTTCGACTGCACCTCTGCAGTATCATGAACCCTCCATTTCATCCACAATCGGTTTACCCCTCTGCAAATTTCCCTTCATTTCACCTACCTAATACATAAACCCACCCATGGGGCCCCCACCCTCCACCAGTTCTCCAAGCAAATTGTGCCCTACCCGGGCTAACCATGTTACATTGGGGCACCCGTTTCTGTATTTGTACACTTATCCCAAATTATTCTTTATTTATTGTACAAACACCTTTGTTTCCATCATTTACATTACCTTTTTGTCGTCACCCTTGGTGACCTTCTTTCCTTTTTTGGCAAACGCAACCCATGTCGCCCTTGGTTGGGGCACTCCTTATCATCTACCCTTGACGACATCATCCATATCCTCTGAGTATCCCACAGGCCACTTACCTATGCCCTCTAAGTTGTTCACTTTGTCCTGCCTCTGGCACAACTTATTCCCTATCTTGTTGTCCCCCTGACACTCGACCTCGTTGAATGGTTGCGGCCACTTTTTTATCTTACATATACCCCCAACCAAGGGAAGTCTTTAGTCTTCCTACATATTGACTTCATCCATGTACCTCTTCCAAATTCCTAAACTCACCTAGTAGATTTCACGAAGCCCCTTGCTTCTGGGAGTTGTGTCCCCCTTTTGTCAACATCAGCACAGTTTTCCAGAAGGGCGACAATATCTTGACTCTCATTACCTTACCAATGAGAGCTCTCGGACGACATAGGGAGAACCACAATTGCTCCCTGTTGTTGTTGACCCCCATAACATTCGACGTCAACACTTTCTCATGTTACAGTGGGTCTTACTTTGCGACTATTGCAGTTATTTATTATATTCGCCGAAGACCTCTGAACTTGGTTGGGCTATCAATGCCTACAGAATCCGTGATACTTCTTATAGCTATCCCTGCCTACTTTTCAGAGTATGTTCCTCCGCAGAATTGTCTTCTGCCTTTATCACCACTACCCCCGAGGGTTCTACAGTTGTCTACATCAACACTTCATTCCTTTTTTGAGTTACATGACACGAGCATGGGGCATGCCCGCCTTGTTTGTACACAGTTTATTTATACACACCTTATGGAAGGTCAGGTTCTATACGTTCCGTTCTCCCTCCAACGGGTAGCTTTGGACAATCCCACTATCGCTCTCTCTTACAAAAACACTCTCAGTAGAAGAAACGTTGATGGATTTCAGCTATACCTCTGCTCCTAACCTCATCCATCAGGGGGCATCTGTTATCACTGAAATTTCGTCTGCAAATGGTTACAAGAATTCAGCATCGTCAAACAGTTATGAGGTCACCCATGGACCCGAATTAACACAAAATCATTTTCAAAGGGTCAAAAACTATACAAATAGTGAAAAAATTAAAGGGTGTTATGAAGACACAGGGCACGCGCGCACATGCATAAAACAAAAACGCAAGATTAGCGCACATGTGCACGATGCGCGACTCTTGTTGCAAAAAGCCACGCACCTGAGAAACGACGCATTTATGAGAGTGGTCGACCTCCCACCCACTTCTGGTTCAGCTTCCAAGTTGATTTGACACTCAAATCTAGACTGGATTCGACTGGGTGGTTGGTCAAAGACCTAGAAATGTCCTAAATAGCCTCTTTACACACTACAAACTAGTTGGACAATACCTCAAAGCAATGCTATAAAAAGGCCATGGATGCACTTCATTTTTCAAGGAATTCATAGCAAAGTTATGCTTCCATTATTCTCTTAAGGAATCTTCTATCCTTATCAAGAGTATACTAGCATCATTGCATTGGGCAATCCATCTCACCCCTTGAGTGGATTAGCAAAGAATTATTTCACCATTTTCATTTTCATTTTCAAAGTTGTAAGAAGAGCTTATTTGTGGGGGTCGAAGAGCCCTCCCTTGGAGGAAGAAGGGACTCATAGTCCTCTTTCTTCTCGGTGTTTTCTTTCACTAATATCAACCTTATCATTGGTGACATGGGTCTAATTGTTTCTTTTGTCCTTATGTCCCTATGCTCATTAATTTAGTTGTTGTTTTATTTCTTAGTTTAATTATTAGTTGTTCTTTTGTATTTATTTCTCTAACCCTTTTCCTTACAGCTATCATGCTTAGAAAACCCAACTAAGCTTGCCAGCACCTCTATTTTTCTCACTAAGGTGACGAAAGATGTGCAACATTCTCCATTTCCTCAGAGCGTGAACGATTGCTACCAACTCGAAATCGTGAGTGGCATAATTCTTTTCGTGCTCTTTCAGCTTCCTGGACTCATAATAGATTACAAATCCATTCTGACTGAGAACTCCTCCCAACCCCTTTTTACGTGCATCTATGCAATCCTCAATATTGTAGCGCTGGTTAACAACTACTTCAATCGCTAGAAAATTTTCTCACACTCTTCAATCCACTGTAACTTTTTCTCCTTCCTTTGCAAGGAAATGATAGCGTGAGCTATCTTTGAGAACCCTGCAATAAACCTTTTGTAATAGCCCACTAGACCCATAAAGGATATAAATTTTGCCACATTCCTTGGCGTTGACCATTCTCTGATGGCCTCAACCTTCTCACGATCCACGACTATCCCTTCTTATGAAATAATGTGCCCCAAGTAATGGATCTTCCTTTGATCAAACGAGCATTTGCTCAACTTGGCATACAGTTGGTGTTCTCTCAACACTTGCAACACCATCCTCAGGTGTTGTTCATTCTTTTCCTCTGACTTGGAATACACCAAAATGTCATCTAGGAAGACTATGCAAACTTGTCTAGATAGTCCCTAAATACACCATTCATCAAGCACATAAAAACAACAGGTGTGTTCGACAGCACAAACGGTACCACTGTGAACTCGTAATGATCATACCTTGTTCTAAAGGTTGTCTTGCTGATGTATTCATCCTTTATTCTTACCTGGTGATATCCCGATCTGAGATCTATCTTCGAAAATATTTTCTCACCTTTCAACTGATCGAAAAGATCGTTGATCCTCGACAGAGGATACTTGTTCTTGACAGTTACTTTATTCAACTATCTGAAATCAATGCACAGCCTCAACGTCCCATCCTTCTTCTTCACGAACAGGACTGGGGCACCCCAAGGTGACACGCTTGGGAGAATGTACCCCTTCTTTAGAATCTCTTCAAGCTGCAATTGCAACTCTTTCAGCTTTGGCGTACTCATTCTATAAGGAGATTTTGACACTGGAGCTGCTCCAGGCATCAAATTTATAGAGAAATCGATATCTCTCTTCAGAGGTAGTCTGGGTACCTCCTGAAATACATCTTCAAACTCTGTTAGTACTGCATGGTCTCCAATATTTGAGACTTCATCTCTGGATGCTTCCTCCACACAGGCTGCAAACAATTGACTGCTTTTCATGTAGCACTTTTTCAACTGCATTGATGAGATTTCTCTAACAACCACAGCTCTGGGAATTCCTTGGATTGTTTTCCGATTCCCCTCCTCATCCAGGCATGTAAATTCCTTGTTATGACAATCCAGGAGGGCATGGTGTTGGTCCAACCAGTCCATCCCAATTAAACAGACATAAGATCCTAAAGGAAGAATATTCAATTCAGCCTTCGTGGTCAATCCCTTCATGTCCACCGGACAAGACTTAACCAACTCAATGACTTTCCTCTTGGTTCCTGTAGCCAACTGCACTAACCAAGACTTTTCATGTTTTATTCTTGATAAATGCAAACTTTCCACCACCTTAGGATCTACATAACTATGGTTAGCCCCTGAATCAATTAAAATAATGAATGGTTGATTGTTAATCATACCTTCCACTTCAATCATGTGCGACTGAAATCCATCTTGCTTGTTGTCCAGGGCCGCATAAATCCTTGGCATTCTACTACCCATGTCATCCACTGTTTCAACTTGTTGAACATTATGGACAACTCTTGCTTTGCCATTTTTATGGGGACAATATCTATACTTGTGGTTCTCTTTATAGCCCCAACACTGAATGGGCATCTGTCTCGGCCTTTGTTCCCCCACTTCAATCATTCTCGGCTCTCTAAACGATGGATTTCCTTAAGGACTATTTCTGAAAAAGGGAGGTTTGTTTCCCTTCTGCCTATGTTCTTTCTTAAACTTCTTCTGGTCATCCCAAGCCTTCCGAAAGGTAGGATTTTCTCTTTGTTGCTCATATAAGCATGTCTCTCTTCTTATTGTTTCTTCCATAGTCTTAGGATCATCACACTAAATCTTGTCACCAATGGGAGGTGCCAGTCCACTCAGATACCTTTGAATCTTGACAGCCTCATCTTTGATGAATGGAACATACTTCAGTAATTCCAAAAACCTTCGTTCGTATTCACCAATGGTCATTCTGCCCATCTTGAGTTCGAAGAACTCCTTCATCTTTCTGTCATAGTATATTTTAGTTAGGTATTTCCTCTCGAAATACCTCTTGAATTCCTTCCATGTGATATCTTTCTCTCTAACGTGCTGCACCTGCACAAGTTGATCCCACCACATGGATGCTTTTCCTTTTAGTTGATACATCACAATTCTTCCTTCTGCATGAGAGGAATAATTATGCAGTTGAAAATATTTCCTCATGCCAAGCAACCATGTTTCAGCATCTTCCTCCTTCTTATGTTCTCCATCAAACGTAGGAGGCTTAATCTTGTTCATCTCCCCTTTCAATTCATCCACTCCAGATCTTCGGTGTTTTCTGGTAGGGGATGGACTTGAACTATTATGTGCTTCCTTATTGAAATGCTTTAGGGAGCGATGATGATGTCTGCTACCACTCCTCGATCTTCTTTTTCTCTCAGGGATCCTGCAACTCCCTGTTTTTCTTGTGTCACTCTCCTCTTCTAATTTCCTTTCTATTCTTTCCAGGTTCTTCAACATCTTTAAGTTGAATTCACCCTACCGATCCCTGACCCTCATGATCTTTCAGCTATCGGCTCGGTGAGCCTGGGCATCCTTCTACAATCTTTCAATGATTTTCATCACATGCCCTTCCTTATCCAATTCTCTTTCGTGCCCATAGGAGTTCGATCCTTCGACTCCCAAGTTGACATCCCTTCCTTTTCTTTCATTCTCTGAATTGGAGGCAATCAACACCTCTTCCATTTCTATACTCGACATCGATTTGTGGTTGTCCTGACACTCGTTGAACTCTGCACACACAACGTGCATTCAACCGAAGTTTGTCGGGCCTTAAACCCTTAATAAAACTACAACATTCATAAACCAACGCGAATAAGAAAACGTTTTGATTCCACAAATTTTCTGAGCTCTATTTGGCTCTGCAATTTTTGATGATAGCCCCTATTTTCTTAGTCCCCAACCCATGCGTCCATGGGCCGTGATCAAACGCTAAACTGCTAGATGCTACAAGTCTCTCCAAACGAAACTTCAGGTTTCGGGATTTTGGGGATTTGGGGTTTCAGAGTTTTGGTCCTGAAGGTTCTCGCACTTGCTTCCCTCTCCAACTCCCAACTTTCGAAAATTTGATTTCCTTACCCTTTAGGCCCACAAAACAGTTGTCTCCCACCAAGGTAGTGACACATGGTGTCCTTAAGAAGGTCCACCTCACTCCCAACGATGTTAGGAAGTCCCACTACTTTTACTTTTCATTTCGGAGTTTCGGGCATCAAGAGTTCGTGCATCTACACATCTCTAACTTTTGTTTGCCGAAATTATGAAATTACGGTCTATTCATCTACTTGATCCAATAGTCAAGTTCCTCTCCTACGATCTACGGTGTAGATCGTTTTGGGATTTCAGGGTTTCGGGTTTTCAGTAACCGGGAGTTCACGATGCAGCGACTCCAAATCTCTTATCACTTCAATCCTTGAATTTCGATACACGAGTTCTTGTACGAGATCCAATGATCCTCGATGATTTGGATCTAACGGTCCAGATCTCTCCTATGCTTACACCTATCAAATCTCTTCAGCCCTAACTTCCTCGCTAGTTGGTTGGATCCGACAGCTCACGGGATTTCGACACTTCTTTCTAGAAGCGCTCCATCGTCCGATTCTACCCTTGTTAATCTCTTTCGTGATTTGGGACTTGGAGTGACCAAGAATTTGGCCTGCACTCCAAGTTCACGATCCCTTAATTCATGAAATGATCCAACGGTTCAAACCAACCATGATCAATGACCCACATTTATTCTGGATCCTAGGGTGGCGAGTTTCTCCATCCACTAACCACCTTGCAACTTCTGGCCATCTTACGACCCTCGCGATTTCGTGAGTTCTCCACAGAGAATTCTGACCGTCCAACTATGCTTCTCAAGGACTTTTGGCCAATGACTTGGTACCCTCCTTTTGAACCTTCATCTACTTTATCCAACACTTCTGGTGTGGAGTTCTCTCTCTCCCTCTGGCCATATACCACATCGACTGTAGTTTTATAATACCGCTACACCTCCTGAGCTTTGTAACACGGTCAAGTAGTCAGTTGACACTCAAAAACATTTTGAGGTCTGAAATTAGTCCTCCAGACATAATTTATTCTCAAAACCTCGGTCCAAAGACCACTTATCCGACCCATCTAGGCTCAACATTGAAACTAGGCTCTGATACCATACTGTAACATCCCTGACCGTCATCCCACTGGCCGGGCAAATGCTACTATGCAAAACAACATCATTCTCATACTTAATTAATAACATGCATTTAAGTCATATTAAACACATTTAACTCAGAGTAAGCACAATATTACTGCTAACATAAATAATCCCTGTCATTAACAATAATTCATATGCACAATAGAATACATGATACATATAAGCATCACATGCATGCAAAACATAATATTAAGCATAAGCTGATACTTATCTTTGAAACCGTGGTAATTCCACCAACCACGTGCAATCCTTCCATGAACCTCCCAACCTTAGACCACGCTACTCATCATGCTCAATAGTGGGTCGCCCCCGAGCTAGGACTAAGCTCCACCCAAGGCAAGAAATCCTAGTCTAGGCTAAGGTTACAGGAAAAACTACACAGAATAACTGGAAGGATTCTTCCCAGGATGCCTTCTTATGCCCACTACTCACGGACTCTCATTCCTCACATGCTTTTTCTGCTCGGGAGTATACACCTTCACAAGCACAGTCCACTAGTGCTTCACCTCCCTCTCTAGGTCTCAGCAACAGGCCGGATTAGGAATTCTTAGAGCTCTGTAGCTAGTGTTGGACTCTCTCTGGACAATCCCACTTCCCAGCAGACTCCTTCACCTAGAAATAGCTTCTCACAGGTCTGACAGGCTGCCTCTTCAACTAAGGGCCTTAAAACCCGGTTCTTCATCCCCTTCCGACTCAATTCCTGCACGTGAGGATAACCACAACACAACCCCACTCAGGAAAATAGAAAACAACAACCTACAGACAGATCGGGTGTGGATTCATCTCTGCAATGGCAGATAGACTGGGTTTTGGAACTCACAAGTCGACTTTCCCCTCCTGATCAGTTCTCTCAATGGTGCATAGGTATGTCAAGGGCAGACACAGACCAATAATGGAATCAGATGGATGATGTTTTGGTCTTCATAAAGACATCTCGGTTTTCTGGTTCTCCAAGCTGCATGAGGGTATCTAAAATCAAACGCAAAGGATGATGGAATGAGGAGAGACCCCCTCCACGGCTGACTTCTGCAGTTTTTTAACTGCATGTGCCTAGGTCGACACATGTCACCCATGAAGCTGCATGCACTCCATCAGCATGTGTTCCTCTCCAAGAACTTAGGACACAACATATATTTCACATGGCTTTTGGAATAATATTAAAATATTATTCCCAAGGACCTAAGCCCCTAGGCTCAACACTTAGCCTCTCTTTCCAACCTTCCAGCCCCCAATCCCTTACCCAATCTGTGGAAGCTTAGTCCCCCATCACTCATTCATCGTGGTCTGTCTGCACGCAACGTTGTTTATATTTTTATTAATGTTCTACTTGATTACATATACAAAAGCAGGCTCCCGGCCTTAACACTTAGGCTCTCCGGACTAATAACACATAAGTCCACCATCTTATATAAACTTGGCTCACCAGACTATAAAACATAATTACAATTCATAATGCAAGCTCTATACTTCATAGACATGATTTACAATAGGGCTCAGCCTTGGGGACATTACAACTAAAAATTGTCAAGATGAGTCAGTTGGAATAGGTGGGTGGCCAACAATATCCACCTAGATCATCTGAAGAGAGAACTTGTAGAGCCTTCCACGCACGAAATATTTTCTTACGGGTTCTGAAACTCATCGACAACATACTAAGGACTCTATTATTTCCAATTCAATTGGTCTCATAGAAGTTAGATCCTCTATGAAGAAGTTATGATTTTTTTGCTCAAAACACCTATTTGAGACTAGTTTTAGGACTAATCAAAAACCCTATCTTCCACATAGTGTATCTCCAAAAATACAACAACCCAGAAGCATAAATGTTTACCACAGGTACCCTGATATGTCTTCTCAACATCCTCTAGGTTTCGCTATCTGAATCATTCTATAAAACATTTTATATAAAAAATGGTAATGTGACCTTTAAATAACATACCATAGAACACATCATCACAAGACTTCATCTTCCCTTGGAATTTCTCCCCTCTTCACTTCATATTACCTCTTAAATTCACCTCATATATCCTTGGTTACCTCATATAAAAATCACT
>ML815657.1:78169-89114 GCA_009831015.1 Picea engelmannii
CCATAAGGGGACCACTTTGGAGACTTCTCAAAATACACTCATCATTTCTAGAAGCTTCTTCTAGGGTTGACTAGGGTTGACATCAATGGCAACCAACTATCCAACATATATAACTCCATATTGAAACCTTTACAACAATTTGTGAGCTACATGGAAGCTTGGGCGTGAATTTTAATGTTCTCGCTTAGTATATGTTCGAACTTGCAAATTATTGAGTCTTTTTTTACAAAAGAGTCTTTTATCACTGTAAATGAAAAACTGACCTTGGTTTCCCTCATAACCCACCATCTTCTGATTTATCAAAATATTTTGAATCTTTGTGCATAGAAATCATCCTTTTTGGAGTGTAAATGCACTACTAATTGTACAAACAAGTTATAAATATTGGAATGAACAATTTACAACTTAAATACTAAATTATGGAGACATAGCCAACTTTGGGTGTGCAATTTAATATAGCCAACTTTAACAATTTGGCCCTTTGGTTTTATAATGCAATTTTTATCCTTTATGCACAACAAGTAGGTTTATGTCTAAAAATGCTAATATAAGTTTATAGACAAGTGTAAAATGACAAACTACGGCTTATGCAAGTTAAACCACTAAATTTGGCTAAAACTTGAGACTAGGGCATGCATTTGAGGCTGAGGAAGTTTTCCCTACAAATTTACATGAAATCCCAATTCTAGGTGCATGAAAGAAACCTCTCATGTTCTTCAATTAAACTTTAGATGCATTTACCATTTATGTAACTCCATTTTAAAACTTATAAAACAAATTTTGGAGCTACAACGAAGCTTCGATGTGCATTTTCATTTTCTCACTTAGTACAATTTAGACCTTGCAAACTACAAGGAAAACTTTGCCTCTTTTGCACAACCACCCTTTTTAAACTTGCAGTTGCAGAATAAACAACATGAACATGTCTAGTATGATAAACCACATCCCCAACAACTTGCACAAGTCAAATCTAAGGTATAATACAATATTGGGTTACTTTTTACAAAGAGTTTTTGCATTTTAATGGTTTTACTATGCATCTCTTCCCTATTTTTGCAAAGAATAGTCTTTTATGACTGGAAACAAAAAAATGACATTGGTTTCACTCATAACCCACCATCATTTGATTCATCAAAATGTCATGAATCTTTGTGCATAGAAATCGTCGTATTTGGAGTGTAAATGCACTACCCATTGTACAAAAAGGTTATAAATATTGGAATGATCAATTTTCAACTTAAATCCTAAATTATGGAGCCTCAACCAACTTTGAGTGTGCAGTTAAATATAGCCAACTTTAACAATTTGTCTCTTTGGTTTTACAATGAATTTTCTATCTGAAAATGTCAATACAAGTTTATAGACATGTGTAAAATCACAAACTACAACTTATGCAAGTTGAACCACTAAATTTGGCTGACAATAGAGACTAGGGCATGCATATGAGGCTAAGGTAGTTTTCCCTTCAAATTTACATGAAACCCTAATTCTAGATGCGTGAAATCAACCTCTCTAGTTCTTCAATTGAACTTTATATGCATAGGTAAATTTAACATTATTGTAACTTCATCTGATAACCTATAAAACAAATTTTGAAGTTACAGGGAAGCCTGGGTGTGCATTTTAATTTTTTCACTTAGTACAATTTAGACCTTGCAAATTACAAGGCAAGCCTTATTTATTTTGCACAACCACCATTTTTAAACTTGAACTTGCAAAATAAAAAACATGATCAGATATACTATGATAAACCACATCCTCAACAACTTGCACAACTAAAATCTAAGGTATGCAATGCAACCTTGGGTTACTTTTCACAAACCCATTGTCAATTCTTTGGGTTTTACTAGGCATCTCTTCCCTATTTTTGCACAAAAGTTTCCTTTATGACTTGTTGTAGCATACAACAACCCTCCCAAATTCACGATTTTGACTCCCTTTATTCTCGAAACCTTTTAGTTTGGTTTAATTTTCTTTGTCAATATGTTTGATATTGAGATTTCAAACTAGACATTAATACATTTGTTATGAAAGACATTTTGAATTTTGACCCCTATCTGTATCGATTATGCATTTGGTTTTCTTTAAATTTCATGAATTTAAACGTGAAATTCAAAATTCATTTTCAAAATATTCCTTATGGTATATCATTTTCAAGTCGTTTTCATCATTTTTCAAGATGTTCTAATTGTTATCTTGACCATGAAGTGAAGTCGTAAATTCCATATATCATTTATCTCTAATGATCTTGGTCATAATTCTTACATACATGTTCATTTGATGGGCTATTAATTAATCAATTTTCATCCTAAGTCTTATTATTTTCATTATCTTATATCTTTTGGATGAAGAGATCAATGATATTTTATTCTTATTTAAATTTAATACAATTTGTTATAATCTACCTTATTATCGAAAATATGCTCAAGGTCTTATGTACTAAATTATGATATCAAAGTCTTATGTACTAATATCTATTTTTTATATTTCAAAAAGAGTTATGAGTAATGTATGTATTAGTTAATCAAGGCAACGTTGTTGCGGATGTGACTGATGTATTCAACTTGAGGTATGGTTTTAATGACTACATTTCGATTTTGGATTTTCCATATGGAAGCTTCATATATATTTGTTTGTTCCACGTATTGGGCGAGGATAGCTTCTCCTGTCTTACAATAGCCCTCAATCAATACGCATATCAATACCCAGATTTATTTTACCATCTGGGGAATTCTCGAGTGATTTTCATTTACTCTGAACGAGGGTTTCCTGTATTTACTTCTGCATGCACATATTCACCATAGTTTTTGCCTTGCAAGCTTTCCTGAGTTATATTGGGCATTTTATCATGGGTTTTATTCACAGGTGTGATCCTCCTGGCACTAAATTCGTTGAAGCTAACTAGGAATGTCATCACATGCCCCAAAAGACTAGCTGGTTCGATTTTTTGTGCTTGGCTTCAATGGGGCGAAATTAGAAACGAGACACTAATTTTGAACTCAGTTTATGACCAAACTAGGACGAATCTGAGAAATCTAAAACATGGGTTTTTCTCAAAACAGACCCAATTGGTGGTCTTGTAAGAATTTTTGGAAATAGTTGCACGATTTGGGAGAAAATCACTTTTCTATAGAGGCATATTTTCAGTTTGTGTCTGGTGACGCCCAGAACTAGTAAAGGTTAATGAAGATTTCCATCATATTCTCCAAAAGGTTGGCTGGCTGAAATTTATGTTATCATTTCATGGACACAACATACAGGTAGCCAAGGCCTTTGCGTTGAATTTAAGTGGTAAGTATACAACGATTTGGGGATTTCGAATCTCAAGTTTTATGATAAAAAAAAGAGGTATGTTGTTATTTCTTCTTCCATATCTTTATTTATGTTCATAAATGAATAGTAAATCCTGGGTTGGACATTTTTTCTATTTTTTTTACAGTTGAGTTGGTTTTGCTTTGTGTAGGAAATTCGATCCTGTATAAAAACATTTTCTATTTTCATGGTTCTTATTTCCAAAATCGAATTTCTTGTTTTCGATTTTAGAGGATAAATGTCTGAGATTTTATTGTTTTCCATGAATTTTGACTAAGTTTCATCAGATAAGTGACTCTTGGGTCGGTTTTGTTCTTAGAAATAAATTTTCTAATAATCCAGTGTCAGTTTATACAGGGTTTGAATCCTCAAATTCAATTGTGGAAAATGATAGTAATATTTCTCATTCTCAAACCTCCTCAGCAAACCCTGCAAAAAAATCACAAAAAAGGTAAGAGTTTCAAATTGGATTTAAAACCTTAAGCCTGAAATGTTAAATGAAATTTGTAAAATTTATTTTCAGTTTATCAATCATGATGAAAGCCCTCATTTTCACATAATTATGAAGTTAGAAAAAAAGTTGTTGTTGGAGACTTTCTGAAAGATGAGAAATAAGAAAAACATATTAAAATCAAACAACATTCATGAAAAATATCAGGAACGGTTAGAAACAAAACCAATTCTTTTTTCAAAGTTTCCTCTCCAATTTCCATGGTTCATGACATGAATGAAATAGTAGAGGAAACTCCTCTTTTTAAAATAAGGAACCTGTGTGTGATGGTGATTGCAAAATTCATGAATAAAAAATCCCAAATCGATATGCATTTAGAGTCATTGTTTTGAAAAGAAAGGCATTATAACAGTGTTCATGTCTGGTAAGAGAATAGTGGAATTCAAGAGAAGATCTGATGAAACCTTTTATTTGTTGTCAATTAATTCCTCATGGGTCATATTTTATTGTCTTAGATTTTTAAAAAATCTATCTAATAAATGTTCAACTTTTAAATTTAGCATTTTGTTTTTTAAAGCTACAAATTAGTTATTGCTGATTTATTTTATTTTGTTTTAGAAAAAAAAGCTATAGAATTAGAAATTATGTAGCGGCTTTGTTTCCATATATTTTAGTTTTACTAATTAATTTTCATTTACATTTACATTGACAGGTGTACAAAGAATAACTTGGACTGAAAATTTTGCATTGAAGATCTCCATAATTCTCTAGAACAATCTCATGAAGAATATTAATTAGTTTTAATTAACAACTCGAGATCATTTGTACTATTTTGAATATAGTTTGTTTTAATTTGCTCATGATTTGGGAATTAAAACAATTTTATAATATCCCATTTTAGATTTAGAGGATATATTTTCTTTTCTATTAAATGATAGTTGTTGGAGACTCTTTTCTTATAAAAAGAGAGAAAGAAAACAACACCAAAGGTTCGAGATATCTTAAACTGATGGGGTAATTCTACAGTGAGGGAAGGACTTGTTTACACTATTGTATGTGATATCTTAGACTGATAGTGTAATTCTACAGTGAGGGAAGGACTTGTTTACACTATTGTATGTGAGCAATTTTCTTTCTGTCGAATTTCAGAAGACTGTGTAAGAACATATTTATATGAAACTAATAGAAAGTTTTTATGTCCATGTGTTAGCACCAGAAGTGACCCTTGGATTGCACCAGGGATGAGCCTGATACCCATCAGTTTGTATGTCACAGTAAACAAGTTTAAGGATGGTCTAGTGGATGCAGTCTCAGACTGTATCGCTTTAACTCAGAAAACTGGGTTGGAGATGAGTAGATAAGTGAGGTCTTGATCTAACTTAAGCCAGTAAAGTTGTATAGTAGTGAGTAGGTAGAAGGAAGGAGAGAAAGTATGAAGGTCCGCTTTGGACATCCGGTCTTCCAACGGCCTTTGGAGGAAAAGTCTCAGATACAAGATCCTCTTGGATCTGAAAAATTCAAGAAACTGAAGACGCTGCAACTACAGATATAGTCAAACCTACACTATACTATAATCACAGCACCCGACTGGATCCTCCATGCTTGGGCTTTCAGAGTCAGAAGCAAAATATAAAGAAAGGAGTTGGCTACCATTAAACAAAAAGTCTCAAGGATCAGTTCATAACCAGAGAACCAGAGTCCTCAAAACATTACAATCGGGAGCGTAGCTCTACTATCGACACTAACAAAATGGCAAAAATGCCTACATATACTTAGAACCGGCTCGGTTGTTGGAGGCACGATCATGCCATGAGTTTAAGGCTTTGCGTTGATGAGTTTCTCTGTCAGGATGTGCATGCAGATATTGGTCAGACTGCCCATGCAGTCTTCTGTCAGACGCGATCTCTGCCAGTTCGGACTAACAGTCAGTCTCTGCGTTTTGTCCCTTTCTGGCCTTCTATTTATGGAAAGAAATGATGTCTCACCCACCTTCCATATTTACATTAACTGCTCCCTCGAGATCTGAGTGAGTGGAGTCAATGTCTGCGCTTGAAGACGTGGTTGTCTTCCATTTGCCTTCTGTGCCTTGTTGGATACATGCGAGGAACACTAGCTGGCGATCATGGATGCTGATGAGGAGCAACGGGTATGGCTTCAGCAGGATACGACACATGTTCGATGGTCGGGTGGAAGCTCGTGGCAACGATGCAGCAGGAACAGAGGGTGTGGTGGCAAAGGGAGAGTGGGGACGATCATATAGATGGAGATGACATGGGAGACAGATGGTGGGAGGTGAGAGGCGGAGGCAGAAAGGGGGATGTGACGTGAGGCAGGGAGTGGAATACACATGGCAGGCGAGGATCTAGTGAGGAGCGACATTGACACAACAACAGAGAAGGAACAGGTAAGTGGAAGACAAGTGTCAGCGAGAGGTGAGGGCGGTAAGAGGAGGAGGTAAGTGGTATGTCGGAGGGGGGTAGGTGGTTAGTGGTTTAGAGCGAGGGGGGGTCCGATTTCATGAGGAGGCGCCATGATAGTGGGGGGACCGCAATTTAAAACCACTATATCGGACCCCCCCCTTGTTAAAGGTAGAACGGTGGGGGAGGTCTGGTATGGAACCTGCGTCGTAGATCTGAGTGCGCAGATCTCGGCCGCCCAGATCTATGCACTCCTTAGCACGATGCGCCTGGACATAAAACTTAGGATAAGTGGGCTTTTTAACCCATTCTTGCCGCTTTTTAACTAAAGGGGGGGGGCATTTCTTAGGAAAACACCCCCTTACAAACATATGTGATAACATTAGGCTCCATGGGGGATGGCTTGCTCCCTACAAGATGCCAAGAACTCTTTTGCAGCTTCAGTGCCTCGTTGTTGGGTTATGGGGTCACTTACTAAAACAAAAAATCAAACAGGGAAAACAATATTTACAATTACAAGGGAGCCACTTATGGCTCAAGTAAAACATTTCTTTAGAAAATGCCCATTCATAGGGCCATTAAAAACTTCCTCGCCCTCCAAGTCCCGCAACCTATAAGTATTATTTGAAAATACTTCAGAGATTGTGAAAGGCTCGATCCACAGGGCTTCAAATTTGTTGTGATTTCCTCTGTCTTGCCTAGGTGCATCCCATTTAAGCACTAGATCTCTTAGCTGGAAATTTTCCTTTCTACTCTTCCTGTCGAAGGCTCGCTTGATCTTCAGCTGACAGTCGTGAGCTCTGTCCAACACCTGATCTCGAGTCTGCTGGACCTCCACCAGTTGATGAATTCTTCTGGTCATATTGTCAGGTTCTCCTTGATAATCTTGAAAGAATTTCACCACGGGTAAAGCCAACTGAGAAGGAAAAACAACTTCAGTCCCATAAACAAGTTGGAAAGGGGAGATTCCCAGGGATCTCTTTGTCGTGACTCGATCAACCCATAGAGAAAATTTGAGCTTTGAATCCCATGCCTTCTTATTGTCTTATAACGGTTTTTTAATAAGCTTGATCAAACTTTTGTTAGAGGACTCTGTCAGTCCATTGCCTTGGGGATAATAGGGAGTGGAGTGAATTAACGAAATCCCAAATTGCTTACAGAACTTGATCAATGGCTCAGACTTGAAGGAGGCAACATTATCAGTGATGATTCTGTTTGGACAACCAAACCTTGCCATAATATCTTCCAGAAAACTAATGATCACTTTGTGATGCAGGAGCATCTCTCCACGTCAGCGCATGCATTCAAGGCTGAAGAGAGGTGCAGCCCTCGTCTTCAATTTTTAATTTGAATGTAATTAAATGTTTTAGGTTGTTGAGCCATGAAGTCGTGCCTTTGTGCAGGCATTAGAGTAGGTAGGTATTTAATGTTTTGTAAGGCTGAGATCTAGATCCGATCTGCGGACTAGACAACCATTGAATGTAATTGAATAGGGTAGGTAGATTGGAGGGAAGAGCTCGAGGAGTCCCTCAGGTAAAAGATCGAATGGGTCTCATTTTGTAGTAGTTGAGTTAGCATAGAGAAGAGAAGAGAAGAGTCGAGACCTTGTTACAGGCCGTGCTCAGGAACACCTTGTACAAACAGACATTTTCTATTTAATATAAACAACAGTCTTTCATGCATCTTTCATGTATTGAATGAATGTCTATGAGTGTTCTTTATATGTTGTGTTTATACATTTGTAGGAGTTGGTTTGGTTTCAGACTTGAGAGGTCTTTGAGGCTTCACACCAGGAGGGTGTGACATAACGCTACGGGTTCTGATAGTCGTGCACAGAGGGTGCATTTCTGAACTCTGCGGAGTCAGACAGAGACGTGCCAGGTGGGCACAGAAGCTTAAATCAACAACTCGAGAGGAAGACCTCAAGGTTGTTGAATACCTTGAAGGCAAGGTTGTGTATGAGAAAACACAGTTGCAGATAGAACCTATGAGGAGTTCTGCAAGAGCTCTGCCAAGTGGGCATTGAGCATAAGCATAGTGATGCACAGGGGAACTCTGTCGTGAGTTCGTAAGAAGCAAGAACCACTGAAGGATTCTTGATACTCTTCCAGGTGGGCATGGAGTAAGTGCCAGAGTACACAAAGGGACTCTATTGAGTTCAGAAGAAGGCGGAAGCTCTGAGGAGTTCCGTAAGAGGCTCTGCCAAGTGGGCATTAAGCATATTCGCAGGGTTATTGGATACCCGGAAATACTCAGCAATAGGTTGCTTGAGCAGACCGAGTGCCGGGAGGGCCTCGTAATTCTCCATCTGCAGGAGAAAGAGAGAAGGATCTGTTTCCTTAGAACTCTGGGCAAGAAGAGAAGCTCAGGAGGAATAGCACTTTGTGTGCAGAGACTCTGTAGAGACGTGGGAGTCAGAATCCTTCAAGGATTCGGGAGTGAAAACTCAGGAGGAGTAGTGCTTTAAGCGCACGAAGCCGTAGCTGCAAGGAGTGCAGAGGCCAGAGAACTCTTGGGAGGAATTCAGAGTTTTAAAGCTCAGGAGGAACAACACTTTTGTACGTGCAGGAGAGAACTCAAGTAGAAGAGCTCGCAGAAGAAAGAAGGCAAAGTTTGAGGCCTTTGAGAAATTGGAATTCTTCCAATTCTGAGAAGAAAGCATAGAATCTCGGGAGGAGACACAACAGCCGTCAGATTAGGCTGAGGAAAAGAGATCTGTACTGTTGGTTTTCCAGGTCCAGGGAGCAATAGAGCAAGCGCATAGAAGGGACGGATTTAAACCGTTGGATCTTGATCCCAGTACCCGTCAGTCGTTGGATCTGACAGGACTTGCGAGGGAGTTAAACCCTCATACAGTGAAGTCGAGGAGGCGTAAGTCCCGAAAAGCATTGGCGCATCAGGATATCGGAGGTCTCGAGGTGGAGAGGTCGGGACACTATAAGTCCTGAAACAACGAAAAAATCACAGCCGTTTTGAGGAAGGACGCGTGTCGCGCGATCGTCCATTTCGGAGATCCAGGCACCGAGACTCACAGAAGGTGAGCGCTTTTTGACTTCGCATCTGGCGAAGTCCCGAGATTTGATCTGGACCGTCCATCCATTTGGGACACGTGGCAGAGATCTAGGGATCTCGCGAGCTCGGAGGTTCGCAAGGTAAGAGCCAAGGAGTTGGTTGCTCAAACTCACGAGAGGCGAATTCGCGAGAAGATCGAGCCGTCCATCCGAGGAGGACAGGTGGCAGTAATCGCGGAGTCGGCGAAGAGCCAAGAGATCCAGAATTCAGGTCTCACGAACTCGGAAGTTCACAGGGTGAGAGCCCAAGCATTGGGTGCTCCAAGTCGCGAAGTCACGAGGAGTGAGGAACGAGGATAGCCGTTGGATCTGGGTCGTAGGAGGACCGTTGGATCAGAGTCCCATCGCATTTCGACGTTTCGAAGGTTCGGAGGTTGAGAGGACCTCGTCTCGACATCAGAAGTCGCGAAGTCGCGAATTACGTCAAGGAGTATTGAGGATTTCGAGATCTCGGCACTCGGGTGTCGAGGATACCAAGGAGGCATCGCTTGAGGAGCGAAATCGCGAAGTGAGAAGATAGCACGAGGGACATGTGGCAGAATCACGAGGTGGGCCCGTGGAAGAGACAGGTGGACGCGTGTTGTCTTTTGAAAGAAGTCAATACCCCGTTGACCTCTCGTGTCTCGGGGATTCACGAGAGCAGGGTCGGGAGTTCAACATCGAGACTCACGAAGCGGCGAGAAGCGAAAAGTGCTAGAGTTAGGCCTAGCCGGTGGTCACACGCGAAGGATGCTGACAAGAGGAGGAGCATACCTGTATCAACATTTCAAGTATCGTGAGATTTGGAAGCAAGAGTTGGGAGTTTCAACTAACGAACTCACGAGTGGCGAGTTGTGACAAGTGTCATATCGACGTTTCGCGTATTGGCAATTCGGGGGCCTAGAGGACAAGAGGTCGAGCGCTTGGGTTGCGAAACCCCGAAATAAGGTCAGGGTCATATGTGAAGTGGTCATGTGGACCAAGACTTAGCCCTAAGGACTAGTCGCCGACAAAGGTGTTTCGGCATATCAGAAAATCGGTGATCGGGATGGTAAAGAGGACAGAATATTTCTGTCATCGGGATTTAAGAAACCCCGAAGCCCGAAATTGCATTTCCTGTTGAGGAAAGGGAAACGGTCATGTGCAGACGACCGTGGAGGTTGTTGATGCTGAGAGGGGGGGTGAATCAGTATCCAGTACAATTTAAAAACATTTTTCAACTTATACTTAAACCATTCAATTATATCCAATGAGCAATGAACAATAGTATAAGAGTTACACCAATACACCACAATACACCATGCACAATATATGAGAAATAATCAATAGTTTTTGTTCAAAGGAAGTAATGACTTCCAAAGGTAGCTTCAGCTTCCAAATGTAAAGGGAGGTGATAAACCTCCAAGAGAAAGATACAATCCTCCAATATCAAGAGAGATTTGAACTCTCCATCCTTGCCCCTTCTTTCCACCCAAGAATATATGAGAGATAATAAAATTTTACATTAAATCATCACCATCAACCAATCATCACATAGAACCTGATAATGTTTTATGAGACTTCTTCAATTTTTGCAATTATTCAATTCTTGGAGTACTCTGATCCTGTAGATAATGTTACTCAATGTATTCTCTGAAACTCCTCTAATTTTCACTCCTTGAATCCTCTCCAAAAAGAGGTTATAGAAAGAATGGTAGACTTTATTCAATTCTGGT
>ML815657.1:92687-104449 GCA_009831015.1 Picea engelmannii
TCAATACCATAGCGATTTCACCATCTGAATCGTTCTAGAAAAAAAGTTATAGAAAAAATGGTAAGATGACCTGAAAATAACATACCTTAGAGCACATCACCAAAAGACTTCATCCTCCCTTGAAATCCGGCCTTCTTTTACTTATTCTTCCCGATGAAATTCAACTTGTATCAAATAAATGTATAATGATATTTATTTATACCATTTATGTCACTTCCTTTTAACATTAGGGCTGACCTGACACTTTCTTATTTTGTAATTATTTTCTTTAATTATTTTCAGGGCCTACATGTACTTCAATTTTCAATTCACTTTGTCATCTTCAAAAATTCATTTCTCCTCAACCATGAGGATCCATGTGACGTGCCACATACCACCGGAAATAGCATGATGTATATTATCCATTCATGGGTGTTGTATATGCATGTGCATTTTCCTTCATGTCCAAATACCTTTATCAATTTTGCGGTCCAAAACCCATGACTAGGGGGTCCAAAACCCATGACTAGGGTTGACATCAATGACAACAACCAATATTCCAACAGAGGTAAAAGAAGGACCTGTGGATCGAGTTTTAACAGAGATTCCAGAAAGGAATAGAAAGAGCCACTTCAACTCACTTGGTGATTGAACGATCATGTGTGCATACGTAGAGTACCTCTGCATCTGCATCAAGTGGTATCAGAGCGAGAATTTTGTTTGTATATTTCAAGCAGAAGGAGAAGGCAAAAGAAGACAGAGTGTTGGAGACTCTGTAAGGATTGTTTGCAAGTAGGCAACAGTCCATAGACAGTCAGGAGGACTGTAGAAGAGGCTGGAAACACTCAAGGTTTCAGAGTGACAGCAGCAGATCTTCCAGCAGGGCAAATAGATAGAGGGATGGCTAAAAGACAGTGTAAGCTGTTAAAATGGTGGTTGAGGCCTGTTGAAAACCTCAATAGACCAAAGAAAAGGGTTTAGGTATGTGAGCCAGAGACTGGGAGAAATCTCAGCGATATTGAGGATGAATTGGGATCAGCTGAAGATCTCATAGACTACCAGGAGGGCAGAGAAGAAATTCCCAATTGCCAGGTGGGCAAAGAGTTGAGATCATTGTGGGATCTCACAAACTGTCATGAGGACAGTCGGGGAATTTCACATTGCTAGGTGGGCAATGAATCGATATCGTTGCGGGATCTCATAGACTGCCAGGAGGGCAGCGGAAGGTTTCCAATTTTCCAGGCGGGCAAGGGATCAGTTGATCTCATAGACTGCCAGGAGAGCAGATGGGAAATCCCATATTGCCAGGTGGGCAGGGATAAGCAGATGAGACTATCTGAGGGTCTCACAAACTCAGAGGGGAGTTTGGATCAGCAGATGCAGCTGACAGAAGAGAAGGATCAAAGGAGCCTTCTAATGATTGGAGGAATTCAGGTATTCCTACCACATAGCCTAGAGGAGGCATAGATCTGTGTTGCAGATGCAGCAATAGTAGAGGCAGGACAGCCAACAGAAACTGTCGAAGAAGCATTGAAGCAGACTTTGGAAGCTGCCTAAGAAAAAAGAGAAAATGAGCATTCTGAGGAGTGTCTCAATGCTTTCAGCCAGGAAGCTGAGGAAGATGCAGCACTGAAGCTGGTAGCAGAAGGATAAGTCGAAGAGAAGGCAGGAAGATTGATCACTCCATGGGAGATGGAGCTGGAGATGCTGGAGGATTGGCTGAACAATCTAGGGCCAGCAGGAGAACTGACAGGAGTTGAGCTGTCAGAGAAGGTGACTAAACAACAGGTCAGTCAAGAGAAGACTGTAGAGATGAACTTTGCAGTAGGGTGGCAAGTTAAGGCCACAGAAGAAGATGAAGAAGATGGCAAGGGAGATCACAGTGATCTGCCCAATTGCAGAAAATTTTTGCAGCTGAGGAGACTGCATGAACAAGGCCAGCCACTGGAGCAGTTGGACGAAGTGATCGAGGAGATCAAAGAGCTGATGATCAAGTCAGCAGAGACTGTCAGCAAGGAGGCATTGGGCAGAAGAAAGGAAGCAACAGCAGGCAGCGCAAAAGCAGCAACAACAACAGGGAGATGGAGCAAATGAACAACTTTAGAGATTTGTTTGGGATCCAGGAGGATTTCAACAGCTGAGATGGGAAGCTCATGAGTAGGAGCTCATGAATTTTGCAGCTGAGGAGTATGATGCAGGAGCATCTCTCCATGTCATCCAGCCAACCACGTCAGTGCGTGCATTCAAGGCTGAAGAGAGGCGCAACCCTCGTCTTCAATTTTTAATTTGAATGTAATTAAATGTTTTAGGTTGTTGAGCCATGAAGTCGTGCCTTTGTGTAGACATTAGAGTAGGTAGGCCTTTAATGTTTTGTAAGGCTGAGATTTAGATCTTATCTGCGGACTAGACAGCCATTGAATGTAATTGAATAGGGTAGGTAGATTGGAGGGAAGAGCTCGAGGAGCCCCTCAAGTAAAAGATCAAATGGGTCTCATTTTGTAGTAGTTGAGTTAGCATAGAGAAGAGAAGAGAAGAGACGAGACCTTGTTACAGGTCGTGCTCAGGAACACCTTGTACAAACAGGCATTTGCCATTTAATATAAACAACAGTCTTTCCTGCATCTTTCATGTGTTGAATGAATGTCTGTGAGTGTTCTTTATACGCTGTGAATGTATATTGTGTTTATGCATTTGTAGGAGTTGGTTGGTTTCAGACTTGAGAGGTCTTTGAGGCTTCCCACCAGGAGGGTGTGACAGAACGTTGCGGGTTCTGATAGCCGTGCACAGAGGGTGCATTTCTGAACTCTACGGAGTCAGACAGAGGTGTGTCAGGTGGGCACAGAAGCTGAAATCAACAACTTGGGAGGAAGACCTCAAGGTTGCTGAATACTTTGGAGGCAAGGCTGTGTATGAGAAAACACAGTTGAAGATAGAACCTCTGAGGAGTTCTGCAAGAGCTCTGCCAAGTGGGCATTGAGCATAAGCACAGTGATGCACAGGGGAACTCTGTCCTGAGTTCATAAGAAGTAAGAACCACTGAAGGATTCTTGATACTCTGCCAGGTGGGCATGGAGTAAGTTCCAGAATACACAGAGGGACACTATTGAGTTTAGAAGAAGGCGGAAGCTCTGAGGAGTTCTGTAAGAGGCTCTGCCAAGTGGGCATTGAGCATATTCGCAGGGTTATTGGATACCCGAAAATACTCAGCAATAGGTTGCTTGAGCAGACCGAGTGCTAGGAGGGCCTCGTAATTCTCCATCTGCAGGAGAAAGAGAGAAGGATTTGTTTCCTTAGAAGTCTGGGAAAGAAGAGAAGCTCAGGAGGAATAGCACTTTGCGTGCAGAGACTCTGTAGAGACGCAGGAGTCAGAATCCTTCAAGGATTCGAGAGTGAAAACTCAGGAGGAGTAGTGCTTTAGGCGCACGAAGCCGTAGCTGCAAGGAATGCAGAGGCCAGAGAACTCTTGGGAGGAATTCAAAGTTTTAAAGATCAGGAGGAACAACGCTTTTGTACGCACAGGAGAGAACTCAAGTAGAAGAGCTCGCAAAAGAAAGAAGGCTAAGTTTGAGGCCTTTGAGAAATTGGAATTCTTCCAATTCTGAGAAGAAAGCACAGAAGCTCAGGAGGAGACACAGTAGCCGTCAGATTAGGCTGAGGAAAAGAGATCTGGACCGTTGGTTTTCCACATCCAGGGAGCAGCAGAGCAAGTGCATAGAAGGGATGGATTTAAACTGTCGGATCTTGATCCCAGTACCTGTCAGTCGTTGGATCTGACAGGACTTGCGAGGGAGTTAAACCCTCATACAGTGAAGCCGAGGAGGCGAAAGTCCCGAAAATCATTAGCGCATCGGGGTATCGGCGTTCGGGATATCGGAGGTCGAGAGGTCGAGAGGTCGAGACGCTATAAGTCCTGAAACAGCGAAAGAATCGCAGCCGTCATTTTGAGGAAGGATGGGTGTCGCGCGATCGTCCATTTCGAAGATCCGGGCACCGGGACTCACAGAAGGTGAGCTCTTTTTGACTTCGCATCTGGCGAAGTCCCGATATTTGATCTGGACCGTCCATCCATTTGGGACACGTGGCATAGATCTAGGGATCTCGTGCGCTCAGAGGTTCGCAAGGTAAGAGCCAAGGAGTTGGTTGCTCAAACTCGCGAGAGGCGAAGTCGCAAGAAGATCGGAGTCGTCCATCTGAGGAGGATAGGTGGAAGCAATAGCGGAGTTGGCGAAGAGCCGAGAGATCTAGGATTTGGGTCTCGCGAACTCAGAAGTTCGCAGGGTGAGAGCCCAAGCATTGGGTGCTCCAGGTCGCGAAGTCGCGAGGAGCGAGGAAGGAGGATAGCTGTTGGATCTCGGTCATAGGAGGACCATTGGATCAGAGTCCCATTGCATTTCGGTGTTTCGGGGGTTCGAAGGTTGAGAGGACCTCGTATCGACATCAGAAGTCGCGAAGTCATGAATTACGTCAAGGAGTATTGAGGATTTAGGGATCTCGGCACTCGGGTGTCGGGGATACCAAGGAGGCATCGCTTGAGGAGAAAAATCGTGAAGTGCGAAGATAGCACGAGGGACACGTGGCAGAATCACGAGGTGGGCCCGTGGAAGAGACGGGTGGACGCGTGTCATCTTTTGAAAGAAGTCAATACCTCGTTGACCTTTCACGTCTCAGAGATTCACAAGACTAGGGCCGAGAGTTCGACATCAAAACTCACAAATCGATGAGAAGCAAAAAGTGCTAGAGTTAGGCCTAGCCGGTGGTCACGCGCGGAGGGCACTGACAAGAGAAGGAGCATACCCGTATCGGCATTTCGAGTATCGCGAGATTTGGAAGAAAGCGTTGGGAGTTTCAACTCACGAACTCGCGAGTGGCAAGTTGTGACAAGTGCCATATCGGCATTTCACGTATCGACACTTCGAGGGCCTAGAGGACAAGAGGTCGAGCACTGGGTTGTGAAACCCCGAAATAAGGTCAGGGTCATATGTGAAGTGGTCGTTTGGGCCAATACTTAGCCCTGAGGACTAGTCTCCGACAGAGGTGTTTCGACATATCGGAAAATCGGTGATCGGGATGGTAAAGAGGACAGAGGATTTCTGTCATCGGGATTTAAGAAACCCTGAAGCCCAAAATTGCATTTCCTGTTGAGGAAAGGGCAGCGGTCATGTGTAGATGACCGTGGAGGTAAAAGGAGGACCTGTGGATCGGGTTTTAACAGAGATTCCAGCAAGGAATCGAAAGAGCCACTTCAACTCACTTGGTGATTGAACGATCCTGTGTGCGGACGTAGAGTACGTCTAAGTCTGCATCATTTTGTGTGAAGCACTCCTGGTGGGGATAGCCTCTATCCATTTGGTGAAATAATCTGTTGTAGTTAAGATCCACCTATGTTGACCATTGGAAGTAGGATGGATTTCCCCAATGAATTCCAACCCCCATTGCTGAAAGGGTCCTGAAGCTACTACAGGCTTTAGTGGCAGAGATTTGAGTTGCTGCTTTCCTGAGAATTTTTGACATTTGATACAGGCTCTGATTTTTGTACAGACATCAGTGAATAAAGTGGGCCAGTAGTACCCAACCCTGAGGATTTTGTAGACTGTGGTCTTCCAGAAATGGTGTCCCCCACATAGGCCGCTATGGAAATCAAACATAATTTTTTGGGCCTCCTGTGAGTTTAGACATCTCAGAAAAACTCCTAGAGGATCTTTCCAATACAAGACCCAGTCAATAAGGAAATATCTAACTGCTTTGAGCTTTAAATCTCTTGCTCTGCTTTTTCCCATACTATCAGGGGGCCTTAAGTCCTATAGGAAATGTATAATATCTTTATACCAGGTGAATTATACCAATCGAGGGTTGTCTTGAGGACTACCATTAGACAATTTAGCCTACTGATTTTCTGAGAAAATGTTGATGAAGTTAACCCCCAGAACCTTACAATTAGATTCAACCAACAACTTGGCTAAACCTTGGCCTTTAACTAGCTTTGTGGGTTCTATTTCCAGATCAAACTTGAGGATTTTGAGAATCTACTTGCTCCTTCTTCCATCTATGTCACGCTGAATGAGAATGTCCTTCACAGTAGCTGAAGGGACATATGCAATAACCCTTGAATGAAGAACATAGATCCTGACATCCTTAAGGGTTTTCACCAATGCATAGGCTTGTTTTTCCATGATGTCATATATGATCTCTGCATTCCTCAATGCCCTGCTAAAAAAGGAGATAGGTTGTTCCAATCCCTCATCATTTTTCTACAACAAAACAACTACCACTGTATCAAAAGAAGCAAAAAAAAAAATCAGAAAATCCTTGGAATAGTCAGGACTGATCAACACGAGGGCCTCAGACAATGCTTTCTTAATTTGACTGAAGGATTTCCTAGGTTCAACAGTCCACTTTATTTCATTCCCCTTCATGAGCATGGTTGTGATATGCCTCACCAATTCAGCAAAATTTGAAACAAACCTCCTTAGAAAGTTAATCTTGCCCAGAAAAGACTGGACTTCTTTCCTGGACCTTGGGAGTGATAATATTTGGATTTCTTCCACCTTGCTGGGATCGATCTCGACTCCCTCTGCTGATACTATGTGGCTAAGCAACTTTCCCTCCTCCATAGCAAATAATGATTTCTTGGGGTTCAAGGAAAGACCAAACCTTCTTCATTTCAAGAAAACTATCCTCAGATGAAAACAATGTTCTTTATCAGATCTGAAAAACACTGTTATGTCATCTAGATAGATGACCACAAATTTATCTTTCTCCCCAATGAAGGCGACGTCCATGGCTTGCTAAAAGGTTTCTCCTACATTCATTAACCCAAAGGGAATTTTGGCATACATGAATGTGCCCCAAGGAGTGGTGAAGGTTGTCTTTTCTCTGTTCTCGGGTAAAACAAAGATCTGATTGTAGCCGAAAAAGCCATCAATCATGGAAATCCTGAATGCACTTGTTACCCTCTACAATATGTGTTCCATATTTGGCAGCAAGTAATTGTCCTTCTTTGAGCTCCTGTTCAGATTTTTGAAGTCGACACAGAGCCTGATCTCTCCATTCTTCTTTCTCACTGGGACCAAGTTGGCTACCCATTTTGAATATCTCAAGGGGACAATGATTTGGGCATCCAACAACTTCTTTACCTCCTTCTCCATGATAGGCAGTAACATAGGATTTATCTATCTCAACTTCTGCCTAAATGGTTTGGATTCTTCCTTCAATGGGATCTTGTGCTCTATAACGTTGATGTCATATGTTCAAAGATCTTCATAGGTCCAGGAAAACACATCAGCAAATTCTTTTAATAGCTCAGTATACTCGGCCCTTTGCTCCTTTGACAAGCTATTAGACAACTTGACAAAATTTGGCTTCTCCTCTGTGCCAATATTGCACTCAGCCACATCAACATCATCATTTGAGATTTTCCCCTTTACTGCCACATCATTTCTATCAAAAATCATTTCCAAAGGAACTAGTCCTTTGGGGATGTGATTTCTAGGCAGTTGAATAATATGATGATCAACAATCTTGTTCAGAAAATCATTAGCATAAGGATCGGTTTTAGAAGCAAGGTCTTGATCAATATGCAATGCTGAAAACTCCTCTACAGTCTCCAGGAACCTTTTGATTTCAAGGTCATCCTCAAACACCTTCCAATGCTTGACATTATCAGGTATGGAGGGCCCATATTTTACTTTTGTATCATACCTGAGCTTAAGTGGCAAAGGAACTTTGAAATTGCTCACTGAAACAGCCACAATGTTTTCTCCTCTTGGAATAAATGATATATTGAAAGGTAGGAAAAAACTGTCAATGAGGTCCCATACTTCATTTCTGTAACTCCTAAGCCGAGGGTGTTTGGCCTGATAAACATTTCTGATCTGCTGGATAATCAGCTCGGCATATTCAAACACTGAAACTTCTTGATCCTCATGTCCTTTGCATATCTCAGGCCCAAAACCAGGGCTTCGTACTCTGCCACATTGTTGGTAGCCTCAAATTCTAATTTGTATGACAGAGGTATGGCTTCCTGAGCAGGGGAAACAAACACTACCCCAACACCAGCTCCTTCCCTAGAAGAGGCTCCGTCAAAGAACATTTTCCATATAGAGGTAATTGGAGGAGAATCTTCAAGGGGGGGAAGGGACTGCTTTCTGATCTTAAGGGGAGACTCAGGAGAATTAGTGAGTTGTAATAAGCTAGATCCCAAATCAGTATCTAGAGCGAAAATAGGGTGATTGGTGGGGTTTGCTTCATCACTGATGATGTAGGCCAGTTGAGCTTCTCTGTACAGTCTTCTATGCTCCCCTCCAAAGACTGGAATGGTAGCATATGTGAGGTCCATCTGTAATGTTCCCCAAATCTTTTTTATCCAAGATCTTGACAATAGCATGCCAAATTTGGGAGGAACATCAGCCACCACAATATCGATGACCACACTTTTCATGGGCAGCTGAAACAAGGTAACCACCGGATCTTTGATGACCCCAAGACATTGCACCTTCCTAGAGTCAAAGAAATACAAGTCATGGTAGGATTTTGTGACTTCCAGCCCGAGTTCTTCCATGACAGTTTTGGGCATGAGATTATGGGAAGCCCCTGAATCCATCAGACAATTATGCAACACCTTGTCATGTATGTTCAGCGATGTGTAGAAGGGAGGGGATGAATCATCTCTATCTTCTACCATATGACCTAAGATGATTGTTGTCTTTTCATCTTGGAGACTCACTGAGTCTGTGGAATTGCAGGATGGTTCGGACTGTAGTAGCTTAGAGAGGGACCTTTTAAAATCTTCATGTTTGACTAGCTCTAAAATGGGCACAAGAATTCTGATTTTTTGAATTTCATGCTCAAAGTTAAATTAGGAAGGAGGCTTTAGAATTTCTCTCACCTTTGGGACAGGGTCTTTGGCTATTGGCGAGGGATTTTGAGTTTTATTTTCCTTGGCGATATTTTTTGCATGCTTAATAGGTTTCTCTGCTATGAGAGGATGATCAAGGATGTCAGACTTCTCTTCTTTCTTCTTAGACCGGAGGTTGTATTTATTGGGACTGCTACTGGCCCCTTCCCCCTTACTCAGCACATTTATTTGATTATTCATGATGAATTCTTCGTATGCAGATTGAGTTAAATGAGGAAATGGGGAGGTGTCTCCAATACAGTGAATCTCAGGGTACATCTCCTCTTCTTCACTTTCCTCATCAATAACAAGGTTGTTCTGAAGAGGGGTATGGATTCTTTGATCGTTTATGTCTTTGTCCCTTTGTTCCCTTGGCATAATATGAGGAGCATTGTTATTCGACCTCCTGAAGTTTCCTATGTTGTCAATGTTTTGAATATTTATGTATGTCGGCCTCCCCTCTACTTTCATTTTCTCCATCTATGCAGACAGGGACTTTACCATTTTGGTCAATTCATCTACTTGAGGGTGAGCTGCAGAAGAACCAGAGGTTGAGGTCTCAACTCCTCTCCTTCCATTTTCTCTGTCAGACTTGCGTCTGAGCCTGTCAACTGCCAACACATTGGATTCTACTTCCAGGGCTGCATCTTGCATGTTATTCAAGGAAGTAGCTCTTCTTTCTCTTAGTAGGAGGCAAAAATCGAGGTCAAAAGAACTAGCATAAGTGATTTTAGCAGAGGATTTTGTAGGCTTTATCTCAGCTGGGATCTTATTGTACATCTTGTTGAATCTTTTGGAGAAGTCAGAGATAGATTCTCCCTCGTTTCTCTTCAGGGACCCAAACTCAGTAATATAATACATGAAATCCTTTTTATCCCCCCACTGTCTCAAGAAGGCATCATCTAGAGCCTCAATCCTAGCAATAGATCCGGGGGTCAACCCCCTAAATCATTTCCTAACCTCACCATCAAGGCTTTGGACTAAGACTCTCATCCAAACATCTTCATTTTCAATATTTAGATTGTCTTCATAACTATAGAAGGCAGCGAGGTGCTCTTCAACAGTTACATCTTCCTCTCCAGTGAATTTTGGCATATATTTCAGGTAATCTCCAGCAGGGAGAGCATTCATGGGCTGAGGTAGAATTAGAGGGGCATATATTGCAGCCACTATGGAATCCATTCCGTTTCTGGGAGGATTAGCACTTGCCATAGGGATGTGAGATTGAGGAGAACTCAGAGGTGAAGGTGTTAGGACAGGGGAGGTTGGGACTGAGCTTCCAAGGGGAAAGGGAAACAACAAAGGGTTTGGAGAGAGAGCTGGGGAGCTTGGGGGAAGTGGGGTCTCTCTTTCTGTGGTAGTGGCAAGTAATAGGAGGAGGAGTGGTGAAACCTGGGTTAGGAAAATATTCCGAGGGGTTGGGTCTAAACCATGGTACAATTTCAGAGGAGAGTGGAGTGACAAGGCTTTCTCCCTCAAGTCCCAGACCAGGAGAGGAAAACTCAGCAGGAACACTCCCAAAATTTAATGTTCGAGAAACTCCAATAGAAGGTATAACAATAGAATGAGAAGCAGAAATTGGAATTCTTACAGGAGGAGATTGAAGATCATTAGAGATACCTAGTTCAGCAGTGGAAGTACCTTCTTGAATGGCCTTTCCCTTTCTGATAATCTTCTCTGGGTCCGCTTCAGGTCTTGCTAGGAGCAGCTATGGAGTGGACCTCATGTGTCTGTCTTTGGAAGCCACAACTGAAATAGTGGAGTCACCAAGTGCACAGTGAGAATCTTGATGTACTGGGCTTTGGTGCACCTTCAGAACTAGTAAGCTTTGTCGTTCAATCCCAAGGAAAATATTCAACTTCGTCCCCGACAATGGCACCATAAATGTTAGCACCAAAAGTCATCCCTAGATTGCAGCAGGGATGAGCCTGATAACCATCAGTTTGTATGTCACAGTAAACAAGTTTAAGGATGGTCTAATGGATGCAGTCTCAGGACTGTATCGCTTTAACTCGGAAAACTGGGTTGGAGATGAGTAGATAAGTGTGGTCTTGATCTAACTTAAGCTAGTAAAGTTGTATAGTAGTGAGTAGGTAGAAGGAAGGAGAGAAAGTATGAAGGTCCGCTCTGGACATCCAGTCTTCCAACAGCCTTTGGAGGAAAATTCTAAGATACAAGATTCTCTTGGATCTGAAAACTTCAAGAAACTGAAGATGTTGCAACTACAGATATAGTCAAACCTACACTATACTATAATCACAGCACCCGACTGGATCCTCCATGCCCGGGATTTCAGAGTCAGAAGAAAAATATAAAGAAAGGAGTTGGCTGCCATTAAACAAGAAGTCTTAAGGATCAGTTCATAACCAGAGAACCAGAGTCCTCCTCAAAACATTACAATCGGGAGCATAGCTCTACCATCGACACTAACAAAATGGAAAAAATGCCTACATATACTTAGAATTGGCTCTGTTGTTGGAGGCATGATCATGTCATGAGTTTAAGGCTTTGCGTTGATGAGTTTCTCTATCAGGTTGTGCATGCAGAAGTTGGTTAGACTGCCCATGCAGTCTTCTATCAGACGCGATCTCTTCCAGTTTGGACTGACAACCTGCCTCTACGCTTTGTCCCTTTCTGGCCTTTTATTTATCAAAGGAGACGATGTCTTACCCACCTTCCATATTTACATTAACTGCTCCCTCGGGATCTGAGTGAGTGGAGTCAACATCTGCGCTTGAAGATGTGGTTGTCTTCCCTTTGCCTTCTGTGCCTTGTTGGATACATGCGAGGAAGACTGGCTAGCGACCGTGGATGATGATGAGGAGGAACGATGTTAAGCCCTAATATTGGCTCATTACCACTTAATTGGGGCATATTAGATTAGTAATGT
>ML815657.1:110268-122565 GCA_009831015.1 Picea engelmannii
CATCTTGTACTTGAACATTTAAGTGGGGTAAAAGGAGGTTGCCCCCTCGAAGAGACTTATTATCTGAAATTATCTCTTTTTCAAGGCGTTGAGTACCTTTCCTGAAGTTTTTCTATGCTATATTGATGTTTGGTTCTTAACAAACGAGCGAGGCAACGGGTATGGCTTCAGCAGGATACGACACATGTTCGTTGTTCGGGTGGAAGGTCGTGGAAACGATGCTGAGGGAACACAGGGTGTGGTGGCGAAGGGAGAGTGGGGACGATCATATAGATGGAGATGACATGGGAGACAGATGGTGGGAGGTGAGAGGCAGAGGCAGAAAGGGGGATGTGACGTGAGGCGGGGAGAAGAATACACACGACAGACGGGGATCTAGTGAGGAGTGGCACTGACACAACGACAGAGAAGGGACAGGTAAGTGGAAGACAAGTGTCAACAAGAGGTGAGGGCGGTAAGAGGAGGTAAGTGGTATGTCGAAGGAGGGGGGCTAGGTGGTTAGTGGTTTAGCGCGGGGGGTGTTGGTCCGATTTCATGAGAAGGAAGACAAACATATAAAGGTAAAATAACTACAAAGAAAGTTTTCAAGAAAAACTTCCTTTAAAACCACCATATCGGACCCCCCCCCTCCCCTCGTTAAAGGAAGAACGGTGGGGCGCAGGGGGGGGGGTGTCTGGTATGGAACCTATGTCATAGATCTGAGTGCGCAGATCTCGACCGCCCAGATCTATGCACTCCTTAGAACAATGTTCTCAGACATAAAACTTAGGATAAGTGGGTTTTTTAACCCATTCTTGTCGCTTTTTAGCCAAAGGGGTGGGCCATTTCTTAGGAAAACACCCCCTTACAAACATATGTGATAACACCATGCACTATTGTACGAGGTGAAATCTTGTTATTATTTCTTTTCTTGTTGATTTGTTTTGGTTTAAATTATGTTCCCATAGATATACTTTTAAGTGTTATTGACACTATTGTTAATCACATTTATTTTATATTAGTGTATATTTTGTTAAAGCTATCTTTTGCAAAACTGAATATGATTTAGATTAGAATTAATGATGAGTTCATGGAGACTTGCTAATGTTAAATGATAACTATTTATTGGTTTAGCACAATCTTGTCTTGCATTATTTTATCTTGAGTTGAATGAACTGTTTATTTAGCTCAATATAAATCTTTTGTTGGATTCATTTTACATATTTGGATTTAAATATATGTTTTGGTTGATTTAAATAACTATTTATTTAAGTCATTGCATTTCATATTTGTGTGAATAACTTGCAAATCATATGAAATAATTCATATGATTTGCAAGTGAATCCTAATATTGAATTCAATATAAGTCCTCTCCCCTTTTTATAATTTTTTCTCTTTGTTTGGATGAGATTTGTATCTTGTCCTAATCAAGATAGGATATATTAGTTTTTTCTTTATTGCTTGCATCCTAGATCAAAATTGTATTTGTATCAAGTCTCCTTTTGCAGGAGCAAAATCCAACATGGCGTGGTTGAGCCCTTATGTCATCCTAAGGGTTTCTTTCTCTCAAGCTAGCAGCGAGAGGGTAAATCCAATATATCTTTTCTTGTTGATGGTAATTAGGAATATCACAAGTCAACAAGAAGATTTAGGAGTTAATTCCTTCTCTTATGTTTGTTTATCAAAGCAAGTGATAATATACATCAACAAATAGAAGGCTATGTGTATATATCTTTGTACATATAGATTAATTTAGCTTAGGTTGATCTTAGGCTAGTCTTAGGACAAAAGTAACTGTGAATCCATAGAACTAATCAGAATCACCATCCCAAACAGACAAGAGAATAATTGGGACCCTGACTGGATGATTTCCCCAATGTTGATCATGGTTATTTTTCACCATCAACATGACTCTTAATGCAAAAATGACCTTGGTTTCACTCATAACCCACCATCCTCTGATTCATCAAAATGTTGTGAATCTTAGTGCATAGAAATCATCATTTTTGGACTGGAAATGCACTACTGATTATACAAAAAGGTTATAAATATCAGAATGATCAATTTACAACTTAAATCCTAAATTATGGAGCCTCATCCAACTTTGGGCATGCACTTTAATACAACCAACTTTAACAATTTGGCCCTTGGGTTTTACAATGCAATTTTTATCCTTTATGCACACCAGGTAGTTTTATGTCTGAAAATGTCAATATACATTTATAGACAGGTGTAAAATCACAAACTACAACTTATGCAAGTTCAACAACTAAATTTGACTGAAAATTGAGACTATGGTGTGCAACTGACACTGAGGTAGTTTTCCCTTCAAATTTACATGAAATCCCACTTCTAGGTGCATGAAATCAACATCTCATGTTCTTTGATTGAATTTTACATGCATAGGTAAATTTAACATTTATATAACTCCATCTTGAAACTTATCAAACAAATTTTGGAGCTACAAGGAAGCTTGGGCGTGCATTTTCATTTTCTCACTTAGTATAGTTTAGACCTTGCAAATTACAAGGAAAGCTTTGCCTTGCTTGCACAACCACCATTTTTAAACTTGCAATTCAAAAATAAACAACATGAACATGCCTACTATGATAAACCACATCCCCAATAGCTAGCACAACTTAAATCTAAGGTATAATACAACATTGGGTTACGTTTTACAAACAATTTTTGCATTTTAAGGGTTTTAATATGCATATCTTCCCTATTTTTTCACAGAAGAGTATTTTATCACTGGAAATGAAAAAATGACATTGGTTTATCTCATAACTCACCATCCTCTTATTCATCAAAATGTTGTGAATCTTTGTGCATAGGAATCATCATTTTTGGAGTGTAAATGCACTACTAATTGTACAAAAAGGTTATAAATATTGGAATGATCATTTTACAAACTAAATCCTAAATTATGGAGCTTCAACTGATTTTGGGCATGTAGTTTAATACATCCAACTTTAACAATTTGGCCCTTTGGTTTTACAATGCAATTGTTTATCCTTTATGCACACTATGTAGGTTTATGTCTGAAAGTGTCTATATAAGTTTATACATAGGTGTATAATCACAGACCATAGCTTATGTTAGTTGAACCACTAAATTTGGCTCAAATTTGAGACTAGGGAGTGCATTTGAGGATGAAGTCGTTTTCCCTACAAGTTTACATGAAATCCCAATTACATGTGCATGGAAACAACCTTTCATATTCTTCAATTCATCTTTAGGTGCATAGGTAAATTTACCATTTATGTAACTCCATCTTAAAACTTACAAAAAAAAACGGGAGCTACAAGGTAGCTTGGGCATGCATTTTAATTTTGTCACTTAGTACATTTTAGACCTTGCAAATTACAAGGAAGACTTTTTCTCTTTTGCACAACCACCCTTTTTAAACTTGCAATTGAAAAATAAACAACATGAACATGTCTACTATGATAAACCACATCCCTAGAAACATGCATAACTCAAATCTAACGTATAATACAACCTTTGGTTACTTTTTACAAACAATTTGTGCATTATGAGGGTTTGACTAGGCATATCTTGCCTATTTTTGCACATACGATTCTTTTATGACTCTTAATGAAAAAATGACCTTGGTTTCTCTCATAACCCACCATCCTCTCATTCATCAAAATGTCATGAATATTTGTGCATAGAAATCATCATTTTTGGAGTGTAAATGCACTACTAATTTTACAAAAAGGTTATAAATATTGGAATGATCAATTTACAACTTAAATCATAAGTTATGGAGCCTCATCCAACTTTGGACATGTAGTTTACTATAGCCAACTTTAACAATTCAGCGCTTTGGTTTTACAATGCAATTTTTATCTTGTATGCACACCAGGTATATCTATGTCTAAAAATTCCAATATAAGTTTATAAACATGTGTAAAACTACAAACTATAGCTTATGCAATTCGAATCACTAAATTTGGCTGAAAATTGAGACTAGGGCGTGCATTTAAGGCTGATGTAATCTTCCCTTCAAATTTACATCAAATGTCAATTCTAGGTGCATGAAAGCAACCTCTCATGTTCTTCAATTGAACTTTAGATGCATAGGTATATTTACCATTTATGTAACTCCATATTAAGACTTATAAAATAATTTTTGGAGCTACAGGGAAGCTTGGGCGTGCATTTTAATTTTGTCACTTAGTACAATGTAAACCTTGCAAATTACAAGGAAAACTTTGCCTCTTTTGCACATCCACCCTCTTTAAACTTGTAATTGAAACATTAACAACATGAATTGGTATACATGATAAACCACACCCCAACAACTTTCACAAATCAAATATAAGGTATAATACAACCTTGGGTTACTTTTTACAAACAGGTTGTGTTTTCCGAAGGTTTTACTAGGAATCTCTTGCCTATTTTTCCACATAATAGTATTTTATAACTCTTAATAAAAAAAACTGACCTTGGTTTCTCTCATAACCCACCATCCTCTGATTCATCAAAATTATGTGAATCGTTTTGCATAGAAATCGTCATTTTTGGAGTGTACACTTTAGACCTTGCAATTTCATATAGCCAACATTAAGAATTTGGCCCTTTGGTTTTAGAAGACAATTTTTAGCCTTTATGCACATCAAGTAGGTTTATGTCTCAATTTTCCAATATAATTTTATAGATAGGTTTAAAATCACAAACTACGGTGTATGGAAGTTAAACCACTAAATTTGGCACAAAATTGAGACTACGGCGTGCATTTGAGGTTGAGGTTGTTTTGCACTCAAATTTACATGAAATCCCAATTCTAGGTGCATAAAAGCATACTCTCATGTTCTTCAATTGAACTTTAGATGCATAGGTAAATTTACCATTTATGTAACTCCATCTTAAAACTTATAAAACAAATTTTGGAGCTATAGGGAAGCTTGGGCATGCATTTCCATTTGTCAGTTAGTACAATTTATACCATGCAAATTACAAGGAAAAAATTGTCTATTTTGCACAACCACCATTTTTAAACTTGCAATTGCAAACAAAACAACGTGAATAGGTCTACTATGATAAACCACATCCCCAGAAACTTGCACAACGTAAATCTAAGGTACAATAAGGTACAATACAACATTGGGAAGGTTTGGGCACAAGCAATAAAGCAAAACTCTATGCCCTCTGGATCCTACTTAAAGTTGCAGTGAACAAACAAGTTAAGAGGCTACAAGTATTTGGTGACTCCAAACATCTAATGGACTGGGAAAATGGTAAAAGTAACATTTCTAACTTGGATTTGGGGCCTATATTCAATAGGATTATGGAAAATAAATCATTTTTTGAAGAGGTTTCATTTTCTCATGTCTACCGAGAATTCAACCACAAAGTTGATCAGTTATCAAAGAAAGCACTCATTTTGGAAGAAGTTGTTTTTCTTGTTCATGAGATTAAATACCATACTTCTACAGATTTGATACCCTTACATATTTTTTGATGAAAGGATTTTTGGTCTTGTTTTAATTTTTGTTTTTGTAAAGTTAGAGAGAGTTTATCTCATGGTTTTGTCTTAGCATCAATATGAAGTTGTGGAACTATTTGTTTAAATAGTGGCCTATATAAGGATGATTGTAAGAGTCAAAGTCATAAGGATAAGCTATGGTATTATCTAATAAAAGCAGACTATAAAGGAAATGGTTGATAATGTTAAAAGTAGAAGGGATCTTGTTAATGTGTATTGCATTTCCACTAGAAATAGCAATACAATGATTTTTGTCTCATAAAAAAAACCTGAAATATAATTTCTTGTAGGTAGATTCAAACCTTATTATAAAGATGCATTAAATATCACTTAAAGATTGCAAATAAAATATCACAACAGGCATCACATATAAGACAAGTATGAGTCAAAAAAATTATTGATCTTCAATTAATTCCTCATAAATATAGAAGGATGTTTAGATGACAAACATCATAGATACAATATCCATTACAAAACTAAGCAAATTGTAATACTGATTCTACAACTTTCTCCTCTCTAAATATTACTCCTAAGGAATCTCTAACAAGATCTCATTTTATATCTCTCTACTTAAAGCCTTATATATTATGTTCCCCATGGGGACCACCTTGACCCATAGGTTGCTCACATAAGTGGATCATAACTAAATTTACATGTATTCACATGTCCTCCATCCAGTTGCTACAACCTTATATATTATGTTCCCCATGGGGACCACCTTGATCCATAGGTCGCTTACATAAGTGGATCATAACTAACTTTACATGTATTCACGAGTCATCGATCTAGTTGTAACATCTTTGAGGCAATTCTTAGTACTTGAAGGACACTCCTCCTTGTTGTAGTCAATCATCCGCTACAATCGATACTTGGAAGGGTGTTTTATTTAGTAACTAGCTTCACACAATGGGGTGTTACTGAATAAACTTACAGTGTGAATGGGTTCCAAAATTGTTAGTGCAATGAAGGATCTAATGGAAGATATAGAATGTGGTGTGGATATGGAGGGTGCACCACTTGGAGGGAAGAGAGTAGGGGAAGTATTGGGGACGATATTGAGGAAGAGGATTATGGTGGGGATGGATAAGACTAATACAAACTAGGTATATAATTACAAATTGTTATGGTATTGTTTCTAATCAACTACCGCGGTATCCTATACATAGGTCAAACACCTTCAATGCCCATGTTGTAACCCTTGATATGTTTCTAGCTAGGAAACTATGCTAAGGCATCCATTTACTATGATTAATTTGGTTTGAGTTGGTCTATCCTAAAAAAAAATAGCCCAACCTTCTACTTTAATTTACATGGTATTAACAATAAAAGGTCCTACCTCCTTCTTTAATTTAAATGTTGACTTATAATTTTTTGACACAGAATGGATTTCATCCAAGTTCAATCTTTGTCTAATGTATGCAAGAGAAAAAAATTGACTCAAGAAGAAAAGAAATAGGAAAATACGAATCTCACCACCATTAATTTTGATTTCAATGTGATTTCCATAGATATACCAATCTCCCACCCTCTTTTTTGGGATCAACTGTGATAATGTTTTGCATTCTAGAAAGAGTCTCGGGGGGAATTCATTGTATATTATCATATAATATTTAGACATAAATTGGTCAACATACTCTGAAAATACCTTATTTATATATTTCTTCCTAACCAATGAGGTCCTAAGAATTACTAAGGTTGGGTTACCAATCTCATATTCAACCTTTAATCCACAATGCGTAAAATGAAATGCTTGAGAGAAAAAAAAGAGGTAAACAAGGTGAGATTGGTACCTAAATCTTCTAAGAGATTCAAATTCTGAGAGTTGGTAATGGATTTGATCTGCTAAGAATTGGGAATAATTAAATCTAGTCATGTGTTTGGTTATAATAAGAGAGTTTGATATCATAATTCCTAACACAAACTCATAAACTGTCAAGTCATTGTTTTTTCCCAAAATCACAGAGATTATAGAGACAACTTTTTGTGAAATCTCAGGAAACAAATTAGATTCAATAACATCATTTTCAGTGGGAACATCAATGTTTCTGCACAAATATGATTGTAATATGGTAACCCTTTCTTTGGGTTTTATTTCTCTGAATCACTTGGTTGATACAAACTCATTTAGTGCTTCGTTATTAGGGTTTAATGACCACCTCATCATTTCAGCGATGGATTAAGTAGTTAATTTGATGAGGAATGACTCATTCTTGGAAATTACAGTTCTTTTGGAGGGGATGTAATTTGCAACGCACCAGACCACAAATTCAAGAAAATTATACACTTGAGGCACCATAAATTTTTCTAAATCGAATTCTTAGGCATGGTAGTGATCAACTAGATCCCTAAAGTTATGGTTTGACTATTGGTGTAACTCAAAAGGATCGAAGGATAGGATAGGATCAAAAAAATCCTTGTCATTGTCGACCAGATCTTATTCTATAGTATTTACGTTTTCCTTGACTTTAATTGGATGCGAGGACTCCATTCTAGGTAAGAAAACTGAAAGAGTAAATAGGTTTCTAATTACCCATGAGAAGGTTAATTGGAATAATAATTGGGCTGGAGTGGCGATGGCAGATGATGCAAGAACAATTTATTGGGTGGTGGAACAAATTACTAGGAGCTCGAACAATTTTCAAATCCCAAATAAACCAAACATTTTTACCTTTATTCCTTTTAAAATTAAAAGTTAATACGTGTCGATTGAATTGGCAGAAAGTTATTTAAAAACTGATAAAATTTAAATTTTTACCTTTTCACCAACTAACGTCATACAGGACACACGTCGGTCATATGCCAATTGTGAGGGGGTCTTATGTAGTTAATTTAACTACGGGACGAGGGGCATAATCCATGGATGTATGACACATTGATGATCCTTTTAACCAAGGTTAAGTTGCGTGCCCCCCCCATTTGTATTAAGGATCGGGCATGCAAGGGGGCACGTTGAAATGTAAACCGTTGATTTGGTCATAGAAGCGTGCGATTACTACTGCAAAAAACATGCACGTTTATTAATTATAAAACTATATAAAACATTTCTAAAGCATGTTATCTCTATAGTTTTATTTAACATTTACAAAAATCCATAACCCCAAAAAGAAAAAAAGAAAAAATTTTGGGGTTTTATGGGAAATTTAAACTATGTTACAACATCTGGCTCCATCTAGGGGTTGTGTCTCCCTATGAGGCACAAAAGAACAGTAGACCAAGTTCCTTTACTGGGTTATGGAATCATTATTCTAAAAGAAAATTTAATCAAAAATATCTAGTGAATATTATTTTCTTCCTCAAGTCCCCGAGGTGTAGGACAATCGATGATGGAGTGTGTTGATAAGGCGCTCCGTGATGCTAAAGTCACTAGTTCGAAACCTGCGGGGACAAAAAATCCATCCATGTTAAGGGTTGGTGTGGCTCAGGCTGGGTGCGATCCCTGGGTGATTTTGATGGCTTAAATGCCCCTGAGTCGCGGTTTCTTAGCCACAGGTTAGTCCCACGTGTCACATACAAACTAACAAACAATATATATATATATATATTCTTCCTCAAAAAAATAATAACATTTCCTTATTTCGTTTAAAATTAATATATAATTGAAGAAACTAAATCACTACCTAATTCAAAATTCAACATGTTTATATAAAATTTGACCAGAAATGGATAAAAATATTTTACACACTCAACTTTACTCACGAATTGTTTTAGGGTAATATAATTCTAAGTTTTGGCTAAAGAGTCAAATTTGTGACTAGTGTTCACACTTCAAAGATTTTACGCTTATGAGGTAATTATTTGGGTCAAACCAAAGTCTTTGAGAGGAAACTAGTTTGAGTGAGTAATAAGATTTAAGATACTCATTGGCAATCTTTCTCATCCTCATGGTGTTTCTACACTGCAAAAAAACATCCATAGCCTATGGTGTAGTCACCCTGACATCACAAACCTTACTTTATTGTCAGCGAGTGTCCATAGCCCCGGTGAAGATACATGCATTTCTCACTTGAATTTACTTTCACCATCCCTTTAAATTAGTTTAATAGTTTTTAGGAAATGGGGGCAATCAATATGCTTTTCGCATTTAAGAGATGATGTTTGTTTATCAAGAATGAGCTAGAAATACTTGAGTGGTGAAATATACTCATAAATATCTTCATTTCCTCATTTCTAGCTTTGTATTTCTAAAACAAAAACCATTTTAATGGTAATTATTGAGTAAGACAACCAATTACAAATTTGACACTAAAGCCTCTACCTAGAAGGAATTACCTTATATAAACCTTTTCAACTTTCATGAGAGAATAAACAAAATGTTCTCCTTTCTGGTTTGTGAATAACATGTCAAAATCTAAACTACTATTTGAGACATCCTTTTCTATTTATATTTTTTAATATGAGAAGATAAGGAATTATGTTTTCAAAGAGGAGAATTATTAAGTGATATGGTATTTGAACAAAAGGATAAAGAGATTATATAAGAAACAATATTTTTGTTTTTTTATTTGTTTTTGGTGATTTCTATAAATCAAAGAAAAAAATAAGAATATTAATTATATATAATGAATGAAAAAATGGTTTTAAAACTGAATGAGTGTTTCAGGAACCTCCCATTCATGGGAAATTCCATCAAATTTCCTTCTAAGTTTTGAAGGGAGAGTGAATTATTTCCCTCAACTGCAATAATCTAGTAGGGTCCTAGCCACAAATGATCAAACTTTCCATGTGTGTCAGGGTCCTCTCTTCTACTATCCCATCTTAGTAATAAATCACTAGGGATGAAATTTCTTTATTTTTATCTCCTGTCAAAAATGGCCTTCATCTTATCTTGATATTCCTAAAACCTATCATTAACTTGCTCTCTCTTTTGTTGCACTTCAATTAACTGGTTCATTTTTCGGGTAAGGTCATTGGGTTCTTCTTCACTATCTAACAACAATTTCATGACAGGTGTTAACACTCTTTCTGTCTTGGGAATTTTCAAAGAAAATGTTTCGTTGCGGGAACTTCCAGTAGCACCTTCATCAATTTTGGGGTTTTTATTTATTTTTATTAATAAATCTGGCTAAAATAATATTGGGTCCACAAGACCAATCTCCAATTAGTCCACAAGATGTCAAAGTTAAGCGCCAAGCCACCAAGGGGATAATACCACGAGAATGAAAACTCGCTCTCAATCCCAAAAGACCAGAAGAAATAGTTTGTATTTGCTAGCTGAAGTAGCTTCATCTGTTTTTCATGGAGATCTGACAGTTTGAGAACTTCACCTCTTATACAAATCCTAAAAACTATGATTTATGATGATTGAGTATAGGATACCCTTTTTGTTTCTCGTTTCTAAGGTATCATGTTTATTTTAGTTATGGTCAGCTACAAACTGGGTGAAGAAAGGCATCGAAAATGTTCAAAACTGGTTTTTTGAATGTCGCTACAGGAAGTTCCCGCAGCTCTCCACACATAAAACATGGGATTTCTGGAAATGACTGTTTTTGTAGTCAATTTCAAACTCAAAATCTAACCATATGGAGAAGTGTTTTGAAAAACTGAAAGAGTTTTTTCTCAAGAAAAATCTCATATACAAAAAACTCCCTCTTTTTTCACACATGTATCATGCTTTGGGAGATACAAGAAGATCTTTACAGTTCATTTTTTCAGAACTGGAAATACAAAAATTTTCTTGTTTTAGTCATCTTCTTGGGAACATATTACGAGGCAATGGAAATGTATTTTAAAAAATGGAAAGAGGTTTTTCTCAAAAACAATCTCATATACAAAAAACTCCCTCAGTGTTTACACATGTGTCATGGTTTAGGAGATACAAACAGATATTTACATCTCATTTTTCATATTTGAAAATATAGGAATTTTCTTGTTTAAGTCATCTTCTTTAGGAACATATTATGAGGTGATGGAAAGGTATTTTGAAAAAATGAAAGAGTTTTTTCTCAAGAACAAGCTCATATACAAAAAAATCTCTCAGTTTTTACACAAGTGTCATGGTTTGGGACATACAAGCAAATCTTTACAGCACATTTTTCATAAATACGCCATATGTTGTGAAATGGGGCAATTGTCCCTTAGTTAGATTAGACACATGCCAAGATGAGGTATCAAGTCAGGAAGAAACATGGATGTTCAAGGAGGATATGTTTTCTAAATATACTCAAAGATTTGATTTGATTTGAATGTATTTAATGCTTTAAATGTCAAACCCTAGATTTTAGGTATGGGACTAATTTTCCATATTTTATGTAATATTGTTGATATGACTAAGTGCATATTTGAACCTAGGGGGTGTCATCTAAGTATGTTTTGAGTATATCAGATCCAAGCTTTTAGGATCTAGTTTCTATCTCATATATCTATAAAGCTCATGAAAAATCATATGTAAAAGGAGGGGCTCTTAGACACGAGAGGTATGAGAGAGTGTTTGGAAGATCCAAGAAAATATGAGAGGAAACTATAGAGTATATAAAGTCTCTGGTTTAAATCGAAGACTTGATTCTATTTCTATGTCAAAGAATTCCAGTTGATAAATAAATCGTTTGATCAATTAGTCATTCCATTTATGTGTTATCATATTGTATCACATTTCTTCTATTAGATGTGTGATTGTTGAAGATGTTTTAGTAAACATGACTACGATGTCTGCCATGAAACACATTTAATTCACTTTGTAATGTTTGGAAAGGATTTCTAAGCTATTACAGGTTCTTCCTGTAGCGATATCAAAAGCAAGTTGTTTTTCGGTCTAAACTACATTTATGTTTTTTTCTGAATTCCTCATTCACATCTATTTGATCTCAGAACAAATCTATGCCTTATTTAGC